>JBBYHL010226970.1:0-26848 GCA_038381835.1 Adansonia madagascariensis
CCTAGTCATTGGACCTCTAATTCCTTGCAAAGGATCATAAGAATGGTTGGAAATAGGCATTTGTGCAAGTAGATCTCGATCAAGAGATGAACAGAAATGACTTACCCAATCCTATCAATCTGATTCCATCAAGAAGTATTATGCTTAAAGAGGTCTTCCGAATGGAAATCAATACAGGCATCCTTATCTTTGAAAGGGTGGCTTAACCAGACCTTACCCTTTTCTAAACTTAATCAAGGCTAACTCTAACTTAACCAAACCATCCTCTATTGAAAAAGTAAATTTTGGCCTAAGCTCTTTATCTTATCCTAAATTTACCAACCATTTCTAACCTTATTCTCGAACAAAAAGATGCATCTACCACAGTTTGGGGCAACTACCATGAGCTGATCCGAGAGGTTGTTCAAAGAACGTCCAATGTCAAAAAGGTTGGTTATCTGAGAGAAGTTTTTGAAAGTACTACACAGAAGATTCATGTAAAAAAGAATTGAGTATAGGGAAAATTAATCTTTAACTTTCTTTATAACTTCTAGGATATTCAATTTCTTCCAAAAATGAAACATAACTATTTCATTTTTTGAATTTCCTTTGTCATATTTACATACCATATTGCATTATGCTTGTCATTTAATTGATAATTGTAGACACCTTATTTTGTTCGGGCCACCTTTTAAAGCATTAGAGGCAATTGTTTTAAGCATCTTCAGAAACACAGGTTAATTTCTCATTATTTTTAACTAAAGTAATGTAGCTTAGAGAGCCACAAGTATGTGCAAGTCATATTGGTGTATAGGTATTGATACGATGCTCTTACAATGCTAAAAATTCTAAATTTCACATGTAGTATTGATACAAGAGGGTTTGGTATCAAGATCTAATGAGTGGTATCGATACATAGCATGCTTGTATCGATACAAACCTCAGTAGTAGCAAAAGTTATGATTTTCGACCAAATGTATCGATACTCAAGTAAGAGTATAGATACAAGCTCGTGAAGTATAGATACATACCTCTAAGTCTTGAGATTAAAAACTTTTTTGGCTCTTAGTATCGACACATGCTTTATTGTATCGATAATCATAGGCAAAAATTACCTATGTATCAATACAAAATGATTTATATCAATACAGCAATATGATTTATATTGATACAGCAATACATTTTTGCTCAGTTCGTTCCATTTTTTGGCCTTTGCACCATTGATTTAAAAAATTGATTCAAACATGTTTCTTGCACCAAAAATCATCAAAATTAACATTAGGCCTTACCTTTGGGCTTGTAATTGGATTTAGATAAATTTACGCTCAAATAGACAGGGGACATTTTATGACATTATGCAAATGACCAAAGGGTAAGGGTGATTTTTCTTAATGCTCAGTTGCATAAAGTGGCTTTGATCCATTATTTTTGTTGAGCAAACTTATGAGTTTCATGGTAGTTGAGCATAGTACCTTGTCTCTGTATGAGGTACATACATCGAAACCTCATAATGCCCTTGCTTTTTGCATTTTTTGTCTTTATAGTCACATGGCTATATATGCCAACTTTGGCTCAGCTGAGAAGGACATTCAAAAAAACTCTACTTCACGAATATTCTTAGTAAAGAAAGCATTTACTTTCATACATTCTCTCAATATCCCCTAGACACTAGAAAACTAAAAACCTTTCTCCATTCCCGTAGCTCCTTAAAACCACCATTAAAAACCCTTCCAAAATGTTCCATTCCATTCATGTTTCCTCTTAAAACTCCCCTCCATCCATATCCTAACTAGAAAGTCATTCTTTTCATCATTTTATTTTTGTTCAACATCAAAAAAAGGAAAAGGGTGAACCTAAAGTTGTGGTTTAAAAGAAAAGGGTTAAGGATTGATACTTTTGTTATTTTTTCTTCTTTTTTCTCTACTTATTCTTTAATTTTTTTATCATTCTTATCATCTTAGTGGCCTTTTTATTTTACCATGACCCTTCTAAGATTTTCATGCATTATTGTGGCCTTGGTTATGGTAGTCTTAGCATATTGATGATCCTCTTGATGCCTTGATGTTGCTTGGATGGTGAAATATGCCATGTTTTATTTTCATCATCATAATAGGCCTTATTCATGCATTTCTTGCCATGTTTCATCTACCTTCACTTGTTCACCTCATATTTGAATGTTCACTCTAGAATGTTTTCAGCATTTTCATGCATTTTCTTGCATCTTGAAAGGTTTCATGAAACAAAATGTCTTCTTGAAGATTCCACCACATTTTTTCCTTGTCTAAACATGTTCTTACAAACATCTATTCTAACATTCCCATGTATCTTACTTGTCATGATCTTACATTTTTACCTCCTCTTTTCTTGTTAAAATATCATCTTTGTTTGCTTGAATGTGTTGTTTATGTTCACTATTATGTATGTTGCATCTCATTCATAACATTTTTGTCAAAATGCTTGCTTGCTTATTGCAAAATTTGATTTTTGAAACCCTAAGTTAAATCTATGCTACCTCAAATAGATAGAAACTAGTATTGATTTAATGTTTTCACCAAATTAGACCTTCTGTCTTAGGGACAAATCAAACTTCCCAAGTCTTGATTCATGATTGAATAAAAGCAAAACTCCTTTGTTATCCCTAAGTTATCATCAAATCCAAACATGTTTCAAAGTTTTCATCCTAATTATTCATCAACAATCATCCCAATGTCCTTACTTTTCTTAATGCCTTTGTATGCGATTGTTCTTACATGACATAGTATTACTAACATGTTTCTCTTTTTTAGTGACCATTGTGCATTCATATTTCAAAACTATTTTTAAAAGTTACAAGGCAGTGCTCCTCGTCGATATCTCTCTTATGATTGACACAAAATATTTGAATTTTTAAAATTTAATTAAAAATTATTTTCATTGAAAATCCTTATGTTCTTCACATCTTTGGGGCGCATAGGTGATATAAATTTTCTTCCAAAACTTGGATCTAGAGTTTGCATAAACATTCATCCATTAAAGAGTATTATACTGAAATAATGATAAAGTGAAATCGATTAAATCAAAATTGTCAACGTTCCAAGTGCCTGGCCTTTATGAACTTTGGATGATCTGAAGGGCTAAAGTACGCTTGACTTAAAAAATATTTTAACGTTTGACATGAAGGAGTAAAAGATCGTCAAACGAATCGCTCATTCGACTAGTCTTGGATGGCAACCACGAAGCGGCCATAAACTAAGAGTCACCACCGATCATTTTAAGTTAGGCATTACCGGATGCCTATTGAAAATAATACCAGAGATTCATTATTTTGGGTCCGAGAGTTGGTTACATGTGGGGAAAGATTAGCACCCCCACAATGCCTAAAAATTGGTACCATCTAACTATATCTTACTTGAAATTTGGTTTCCTCAGTTCCATTTTTATCATCATTTAAATATAATTCCCTCTAATGTAGGAAGTTTTGTAAAGATACAAATCTGAGTTTTAATGAAAATTTTATCACCTGTGTGCCTCAAAGTGGTGAGAAACATAAGGGCTTTTGAAGAAAATGATCTTTGAATAGTGTTTTTAAAAAAAATCAAATATTTCATGCACAACACTGGAGAGGTATCGACACGAGATATCCTTTTGTGATTTTGAAAGTAATTTTTAAAGCATGAGTGCTCGAGGTCTCTATAAGAGGAAACGTATTAGTAAGATAAGAAAGAAAATAATAAATAAATCCACACAAAAATAAACACACAAAATACATAAAAAAAGGATGATTAAGATGTATCTCGTAGTTGTTTTCGATTATTGATGAATAACCGAGAGACAACGTTGAGACTTAATCAGATTCGATGAAAATTTAAGGAGAAAAAGGTTTCGATGACTCGAGAGGGAGAAAAGTTTAGATTTTTGAAGGAATATGAAGAGCAGGGTTAGAGTATCCCCTCAGAAGAGTAGGGTTAGAGTATCCCCAAAATTGGAAGTTTGATATTGGATTTGAAGTAAAAAATGGGGTTAGAGTGTCCCTTCAGAGTATTGAGGTTGAAGTATCCCCAAAAATAAAAATTTAATGTCATTTTGAGGTAAAAGCAGGTTGAAGTATCCCTTCAGAGTAATGGGGTTGGAGTATCCTTGAAAATGAAAATTCAATGTCATTTTGAGGTAAAAGCAATTTTGGAGTATCCCTTCAGAGTAATGGGGTTGGAGTATCTCCAAAAATGGAAATTTTCTATGTCATTAGGAAAAAGGTCATTTTTTTGGATAAGGGGATCTTTGAAAATCGAGAGCCAATAGTTTGGCTAAAATGTTCCTCTTTTATTTAGCCTTGGTCTGAGTCTAAGAGGTGTTTAGGTCATGGGAATGAGCCGAATAGATCATGAGGCATTTGAACATCGTAATAAGAACATTTCAGAAATTGGGTTAGAAATAAAAGATAGCATTGCAATGTTTCTCTTTCTTAATTTATTTCAAGCTTATTTAGAGGTCTTGGGGAGTAAACAAGGTACTGTTGGAAAGGTAACTTGATGAGGATTAATGTAAAAATATTCCAAAAGTCCTAGAAAATCATTTTCTAAGCAGAATTAATTTTTGAATTTCAACTTGACTCAACACTGGCAATATGTACAGGGTAATATGGACTTTGAAAAATCATCTCGGATTCATCCAGAATTGTTAAAATGCAAATAATACCTTTCTGAAAAGGGAATTTCATGAACTCTATGGGAAAAATATTCAAGGGATTCAAAAATGTTGTTTACTAGGCCGAAACAGCCTGAATAGTAAACTGCTCGCCGGATCTAGGGGTTCCAAATAGTGAAGATTTGAAGGTAAATAAGATATCATTGGTAAATATATCATCCGAGATGATCTGAAGGTAAATAAGATATCGTTGGAAAGGTAATTCAAAACCCTTCAAGGGAAAAATATCAATACATTTCAGATAAATTATTTTTTATTTTTAAATAATTTTTCAAAACCAGACCATTGTGCTACCAGAACAAAACAAGAAATGTGTTCGGTATTTTTGGTTATTCATTGGGTTGAGCTCGGGCCATGGACGTTCAAACATCCATAATCGAGATAAGGGGTTGACATGGGTGTCATGAGTTCATTCCATAATCCTAGAGTAGTTTGGGATGATGGAACAACCCGTTGACCATGCCATCATGAGGGTGTTTGGCTAAGGACCAAGGATTCACATTTTTCCACTAAAAGACTTAATTCATTTTTTGAAAACCAGTGTTCTTACACTCATTCTTCCATGAATCCAGAACTAAATACTTGCTTTACCCCTTGGAAAACCAACTTCATAAAAATCTTAAGCCTATTTTATTCTCTATGTGTGGGAGATAGCATGTGCCTAACTTAGGGATTTTTTTTTTTAAATCAAGTTTTCTAGCATTCAAACAAGCATGTCAACACAAGCAAAGTGCCACAAACATAATATAGAACATGGAGAACATATATACACAAGCAAAGATGACATTTTTCATAGAAAAGATAAAAGGAATACATAGAGATGATATATAGATGCATGAATATACTTAGGATGAACATGATAAAAAAGGCATTTTTATTTCATGGAACCTACTAAGCTGCTAGGAACTATATGAGCATACTTATGACATGTTAAGATACATGCTTTAAACATAAGATACGGATGTGAATGTGGAAGGAGCTGTTATGTTGATAAAAATGCAAAGTAACATGCTTAGTTGACCAAACAACATGTAGGCACCAAAAAAATATCAAGATCGTGAAGTACCACAACCAAAGCCACGAAAATACATGGGAGTCCTAGAGTAGCCATAAAGCATAAAAAGGGTTTGCTAAGATAATGTTAATGACAAAACATCAACTATAAAGATTAAGGTAGAGAGGATATACTAAAAGAACATGAACTTCCCTTTGTCTTGAATTAATGGCTGTAGGCTTAATTTCTTCCTTCTTCTTGCTATTATTTAGCAAGAAAATGATGAAAAGAGGTAGCTTTTTGGTGACATGGTTGATGGTGAGGCTTTTTAAAGATCAAAATGTATGGAATGTTGGTTCTTGAAGCTTTTCCAGTGGTGGTTTAGGGTAGCAACAGGAATAGAGTATAGAAGTCAATGAAATAGTGTTTTTAGAAGTGTTTTTAGGGTTGAGAATGGCTAGAGGATTTTATGGGGATGGGTAAAAAGTTTTCTAAGATTGTTGAAGAGTTTTTTTATCGCTGGGAGCCCCTTTTTTTTAGGTAGCTATTTCTTTTTATCTTCATGCTCAGCCAATGGCTTGAGGAGACAAACCAAGGGCATTGTTAGGTTTTCTTTTTTGCCCAAGGAGACATCCAGGTAACATGCTCAGTCTACCTCCCCATTGCTATTGGTTCTGCCATGCTGAGAAAATAATCAAAAAGGCTGCAATAGCCTCCTAACTGCTGATATGCTTGACCCCCTCCTTACCATCATATCTCTTATGAAAGTGACCTTTGGCATTGGCTGCTTAGGCCCTAAACTTGTTTAAATTTGGTCATTGGCCCAAAGCCAAGGTTTGTAATGCTTTATGATGGTTTTTTAGTGCTAAAAACATGTTTGAATCAGATTTTCAAAGGATGAAAAATGGTCTAAGCAAAGCAAAATGCCTTATTATGTCGATATAAAGCATGTTGTATCGATACACAAGGCAATTTTTTTCCTGAGTATCAAGACAAAGAGGTTTGTATAGATACTAAGAGCAAAAATTATTTCCAGTCTCAAGACTTTAGAGCCTTGCATCGATACTTCATGGACTTGTATCGATACTCATGCTTGTGTATTGATATATTTTGCCAAAAATCATAACTTTTGCTACTGCTAAGACTTGTATCGATACAATCATGCTAGGTATCAATACCACACCTTAGGTGTCGATACTAAACCCTTCTACACATGGAAATTCAAAATTTTGGTAATGTGAAACCCTGTGACAGTGTTAAGCACCCATATGACTCGCACATACCTTAGGTTCCTTAAGTTGTCTTACCTTGGTCATAAAGAGATGAAAATTGGCTTGCGTACTCACTTGAATGACTCCAATGACACCCTGAAAATAACCTTTGATGCCTCGTTTTTGCATTTTTCTTTAAAAACGGTCCATAGGTGTTTTAGACCTTCCCAAAAAAAACTTTTTTGTCGGGTGACGATTGTCCCCTAGCTATATTTCTATTTTTTTGATTTTATCACCTTTTACCTAACTCCTAAGATATCCAAAACTAGTCCAGACAAAATGAGGTGTCTATAAAAGCCAAAGTGAGATATAGTTAGTTGGGAATTGATTTTAAGCGTTGTGGGGTGCTAATCCTTCCCCACTTGTAAGCAACTTCTAAACCTAATCGATGAATCTCTAGACCTTATAGACCTTAAAATCGATTCTTTAAATTTTGTAACTCAAAATTTTATTTTCAATAGGCATCTGATCATGTTTAGCCTAAGATGATCAGTGGTGACTTTAAATTTATGGCCATTTTACGATAGCATCTTGAGACTAGTTCGATAAGGGGTTTATCTGACGGTCTCTTTCCCCTTCATATTACCATGCCTAATCCAAATCTTGATTAAGGGATAACCCAAAGGCTCAACTACACCACCACCCTATTGTTTCAAGTATGTGCGCTCGTTTCGATTTGACTTAAGGTAAAAGGGTACGTGATAACAATAATGTTTGATAGATTGTACAAAATTGATAAGAGGATTTCTTAGTATTACTCCAAAGAAGATAAAATTTTACTAGGAAATATTCTTAAGCTTAAAAAAGTTAAGAGTGGAATTTGAAACTGCAACTAGACTTACCATTCAAATTACTCTTATTTTAAAAATCGTGATAAAAATGTCCTCATTAAACCTTGCCAAAAGGTAAAGCTAAATAATGATCCTTGATCTATGCCCTCAAACCATATTTTTATCAGTCAGTTTAAACTATCAGATGCATCCTTCAAGGAATATTAAGAACCGATTCGCCAAGTCTGTTAGCTAATTAATATGAGCCAATCAAACTTAGAAACCTTCCTACACATTAAGGGTTACCTCAAGTTTCAAAAAATGACCTCAACCATTCAAAGAAAATCTTTTAAACATTAGCAAACCTTAAAACATAGGAAACCTAATCAATGGAAGGCAATTCTAAACTCCAAAGCCAATTAAGAAATTAGGCTTTTAGATGTTGCAATGTACCCTGGGGTGGATCCTCGTGGATCTATGAGTGCGTATAACTTAAAATATTTTTCTAACTTGGAATGTTTTCTTGATCGAGACTTTTCCTTCGCAACGTGATGAGAACGAAAAAGTATAGATTCTTGACTTATGACACAGTGAGGGGGGACCATAAGATGAATCACTTATCTTATTGGTCTTGGATTACCATCACGAAATGGTCAACGTTTAGAGTCACAACTGATCATTTTGGGCTAGGCATGATCGGATGCCTATTGAAATGGAATATTTCACCGTAGGCAATGGAGAGATACCCATGTGGAATATTACCCTTAGTTTTATTTGAAATGATTGCATAACATGAATGCAAACAATCATCACAAAGAAATCATGTTAGTAAGGTAACAAATGAAGTAACATAACATGGATCATTCAATGCAATGATAAAAAAAAGGGAAGACTATTGGTATTTATCTCGCAATTGGCATCGATTATCTAGGAATAACCAAATTATCAATTTTCGAGATGCACCTAGGTTTCTTGATTAAACAAGGTTTTTTAAACACATTCATGAAAGTCTGAGAAGGAGAAAATTAACTGTAATTGAAAGACAAGGTTGGAGTATCCCCATGGATGACAAATAATTTTGACAAAGAAAGATTTTTTTAATCTTGACAATTTTGAAAAGCAAGGTTGGAGTGTCCCCTTAAAAGGATGGGGTTGGAGCATCCCCATGGATGACAAATCATTTTGACAAAGAAAGGTTTTTCAATCTCAATAATTTTGAAAAATGGGGTTGGAGTATCCCTTCGAAAGGGTGGGTTAGAGTATCCCCAAGAGTGACACGTCTGACACTCTTTAAAGAAGTCAAGTTGGAAAACTTAAGTTAGCAAAACCTTGTGATTTAGGGAATGTAAGCTTTTGGACAACTTTTGGCAAATTGTGAATAAGAATGGTAAAGATGTAAAATGTGCTTATGCCTTGATACGAGCCAATGGGAGGTCAAAGCATGTTCTTGAGTCTGATCGAGGTGATACGAAGGCATTCAAATGTCTCGAGATAAAATTCAGGAAGACAACTCAATTTTGACCATAACTGAAAATAGGGGACATCATTACGCTATCCTATTTCCTGAATTTATTATAAATTGGTTTGAAGGCTTCAGAAGGTGGACAAGATACCGTTAGAAAGGTAACTTGACAAAGGTCAACCCAAAAACATTCCCCATATCCCAAAAAGTCACTTCCCAAGGGAATAAATTTTCAAGTTTGGATTGATTGAGCTGCTGGCAGAGCATATGAGGGACAAGGTGTGTCAAAATTTAAAAAGTCACCTCGGACTCATTTGGTATTGAATAATTGCAATTGATACCTTTTTGAAAAGGGGATTTCATGAATCTTTAGGAAAAATGTTTGAAAAATTTGGAAAAATCATTTAGTGGGTCTAAATGGCCCAATCAAAATACATATTTAGATTTTAGAGGTTCCAGATAGTTTAGATTTGAAAAATCATAACTCTCTCATCCGAAATGATCCAGGGGTGAATAAGACATCATTTTAAAGATAATTTGATATGCTCTGAGAGAAAAATATCAAAAAAGTCATGAAAAATCGTTTAGGATTTTCAAGTGATTTTTCAATTTGTAATAGTTGTACTGCCAGCAGGGGATAAAGCAAAGTAGGGGATATCTCTCATTTTTTGGTCTACAAGTCTAAACTCAAGTCATTGTCGTTCAAATGTCTATGAATGAGGGGAAAGAGTGGCATGAGTGTCACGAACTCATTTGCATAGCCCCAAAGAGTTTAGGATGATAAAACAGTCCATTGATCATACCATTTAAGGTTTTGGCTAAAAAAAGGCATAAATATTTAAGGCATAATTGTAAGACCATTTTTGTTTCAAAATCAGAAGATTTGAGCTTGTTTAACCAAGATTCTAGATCTGGAAAAACTTAATTTTCTCCAAGATATTTTGCTAACTTTAAGGAAAATGCTAAGTCCATGCTAATCCTCATTGGTTGAGGTTAACATGCTTGGCTTGGGGGGTTTTGAAAATTAGCTTTTGACAGCCATCAAACATGTATTTTGACAAGGAGGAGACAATAAACAGAAAAGGGGATGGCACATAACATGAATGAGGATGCTAATTTTACCAATGGTTTAAACAAAGAAAGCATTTTGGATTATGACAACAAAATGTTTTAATGCTGAAAATGACAATGGTTCATGCAAGTTAATGTATAAAAGTGCTTGAAATGTGTTAGGCTAAGGATTCATACATGGATTAAGGATAATATGATGCATGGATATGGCATAAAATGCATGAGCAAGAGATATCAAACTAATGAGGATGAAATAAGGCATTTTACACATCAAAGAGGCATTAAGGCATCCAAATCTTAAACTACCATAACCAAAAGCCACAATAATGCATGATAATCCTAAGAGGATGATGGAAACATGGAGAGCTCACTAAAATGATGAAGGTGCTAAAAAATAAAAAATGAAAGTGATAAAGTGAGAAGGTATACCAACAAAACCTCACTTTTGGGCCAAATAATTAGAGTAGTGAAGATGGCTTAAATTTTTCTTTTTTCCTTGTTGTTAATAAGCAAGAAAAAGAGAAAAATAATGAGGTTTTGGTTTTGGTATGGATGAAGGTGATTTTTTGAATACATAATGGTTGAGAATAAGTATTTTGAGGCTATTTTTGGGTGATGGGTGAAGAGCCACGAGATTCTGGTTTTTTTTGGTGTAAGAATGTGTTTTGGGAGTTGAAAATGAACTGGAATCTAACATTTTTCAGCTGAGATAGAAGTGGTCCATTTATACCAGCATTTTAGAGCCAATTTGGAGATGTTTTTGGTTATTTCTCAAGGGGGACAAAGTGATGTCAGCATGGTGGCTATAGAGTGGTTGTAGGGAGCAACTGGGTGCCAATGTAATGTTCATAGGGTGGTTGGTTTAAATGCTAAAATGATTTTCTAGCAAATAGGATGGTTTATGGTGATATTGGTCAACAACTAGGGAGGAGTAGGGAAAATGGCCTAAATTCGTAATCTTATATGTGTTTTAATCTTTCCTGACGCAAAGAAATAAGTTAAAATTAAGTTTTGGATCAATGGTGGACGAGTCAAAAATACTCAGACCATGAAAATGGCCTGCATGTATTAATACATTGCATAATGTATCGATATATTTGGTCTAAAAACCTTGATAGTATCGATAAAATGATCATTGTATCGATACTATAAACCATTGTATTGATATTATAAACCACTGTATCTATATAGGTTGATATGTATCGATGCATTTCTTTGCAAAATGCATGTTTTAGTCTTGGCATGGCCTAGTATCGATACATGAGGTCCTTATTGATACAGAGGCTCATGTATTGATACATCTACATGTTATATTGATACAAATGGGAACATTTCAAATTTTTGGATCGTTGGAGCATTGTGTTGATACATGAGAACCATGTATTGATACATTCAAGTAAAATTGAATTTTCTTATATCATATTTTTGGACACCTTAAACTATGTTATTTGATGCCACATTTTGCATTTACCTTTCATATGATCCCGAGGCCTTCTTAACCTCCTCAAAATGATCATCGCTTCCTCTTATGTCCATGCTCCAGATTAGTTAAAGAATTAGCCGGGACAAAATAAGGTGTCTATAGCTGCCCCTCTTTGACTGTTACTGAGAATCAAGAACAGGGCAAAGACAAATGACACTGTTTTATCTAGGGTGGAATGATGCTCTCCAAAACATTAAGGGCCAGGTTTTCTAAGGTTGGAGCCCTTTGGCAGTGCAAAATAACGTGGATTTTTTTATGTGGGTGCCGCCAACTTGTGCGGACTTTGACTTAGGTGTCGCCAGCTTGTGCGAGCTTTAACTTAAACTTGGTACCACCAGCTTGTGTGGGCTTTGACTCGAGTGCCACCCATTTGTGCGTGCTTTAACTTAAACTTGGTGCCACCAGTTTATGTGGGCTTTGACTTGGATGCCACCGACTTATGCAGCTTTAGAAAGGTGCCATTGACTTATAAGCTTTGAAAAGGCTGCCACTAACTTATAGGCTTTAAAAGGGTGTTACTAACTTGTGGGCTTTTGGAAAGGTGCCACTAATTTGCAGGCTTTGAAAAGTGCCACTAATTTATGGGCTTTAAAGAGGTGCCACTGACTTGTAGGCTTTAACAAGGTGCCACTAACTTGTGGGCTTTGAAGGGGTGCCACTGACTTGTGGGCTTTGAAGAGGTGCCACTAACTTGTGGGCTTTAAAGGGGTGCCACAGACTTCTGGGCTTTGAGAAAGTGCTGACAATGTTTTTTGACAAAACTTTTAATACAAGCTTTTCTTAACAGTTTATGATAAAATTTCTTGATAATAAGGGTTTTGGCACTAGTTCTTGACAAAATTCTTAACAAAGCTTTTAACAAATGTTCTCTACAAAAGTTTTTGATGATAGTTTATGGACAACAATTTCTTGACACTAGCCTTTGACAGTAGTTTCTTGATAGAAAGGGTTTTGACATAAGGTGATGAAAAGAAAAGAACCTTACCTGAATGACACTTGGTTTGTGAAGCTTAAAGTTTTTACCAAGAATTCTTTGGAGGTTCATCAAATCTAGCTTGAAATGATATTGTAAAAATGATGCATGATGGTAATATGAGTACATGATATGGGATGCTATCATGAGTGCATAATGTGAAGTCTAATACATGAGATAGCTGTAGTTCTCCTTTTACGCCATTCAGACTCTCAAAGGGATGGCGATTTTTCTTTGATGTGACTATAGACGAAAATTTTTTTAATCCCGCTAGGGATTGTAGGTTGCCCCTGCTCCACTGAGGATATGACCAAAAATTTAGTCTCAAGAATTTGGACTATTGTGTTTCTCGATTCAAGAGGCTCAATAATTTTTTTGACAAATGGAGGGTATTGTCAACAATTTGGAGAGTATTCTATTGATTAGGTTGATGTTTCTAGTTTCAATAGGATTTTGATAGAACGCATGGGTTAATTTTTTTTTGTCAGCCTAAAATGGCTTTTTTCTTCTTAAGATGTGGCTTGTGAAAATAAGAAATGGTTTGGTGTATGGTCATGTTGAACAGGTGTTTGGACGTGAAAAATGCATGATCTTGACAACTAGGGCATGAGCAGAATTCCTTATGCTTTTCTTTTCCTTTTGATGTAATTTCAAGATGTCCTGATGCATATTTTAGTTGTTTATCAAACATTATCAGTTAAATGACAAGTGCAATGTGAATTGTATAGGGTTTAAAAAAAACAAGGCAATATCTATTCATGACTACAAAGAGACATAACTCACTATACTATTTGACAAGTAATTGATAGGGTAGCGAGAAAGGTGATCTTTTGGGCGAAAGATGCCTCTGACAATCATGACATGATGTCCTTTAGGTGCTTTTTAGAATTTTTCTCGACCAATGAATGTGCCTAGCATGAGCTAACCTTTGAAAGATCCTTAAGATTGCTTTGCTTTATCCTGTTGGTGTTCTCTATTCATGCCCCCTTAAAATTGATATTCTCAAGTCGTCCTTGCTGGTTTTTAACTATAGTTAGGTTGGTTGCCCAGATGCCTTTTTTGGATTTTCATCTAAACCCTTTTTTGTTTTCTTCCCCTTTTTTTCCTTTTTTTTAATTTTCTTTGCTGTTTTTTGTTTTATTTTTATTTTTTTCTTTTTTTGAAGGACACCTGTTTAGGTTTTCATCCTTTACATGTAATATTTCTTGATGGAATCTGAGTTGACTGGGTTGGGCAAGGCATTGCCATCCACTTCTGACAACATTGGGGCCCTTTTGAAAAAGGCTTGCTTCATGGTATATAGTTCTTCCCAATCAGGGGTCCACTTGCCCCGTGCATATTTATGAATTGGGAAGATCTTCTTCAATACCAATTTACCTGGGTGAAATTGTAGTGGGCACATCCTTTTGTCATGGGCTCGGATCATACTTCTTTGATACATTTGACCATGGCAAATGACCTTCATGCATTTTTCCTCGATGAGGTTGAGTTGGTCGTATCTATTCTTGACCCATTCAGCTTCTTCAAGTTTAGTTTCAATCAAGACTCTGAGAGAAGGGATCTCAACTTCGATAGGCAATACAGCTTCCTCCTATAGATAAGAGAAAATGGGGTAGCACCTGTGGAAGTGGGAACTAAGGTCTGATAGGCATAAAATGCAAAAAATAGCTTTTCATGCCAATCTTTGTAAGTCTCAGCCATTTTCTCAACTATTCTTTTAATGTTTTTGTTGGCTACCTTGACTGCCTATTTATTTTTGGGCGATAGGGGATAGAATTATGATGCTGGATCTTGAACTATGAATAGACCACTTGCATCATTTTTTTGTTTAAATTGCTTGTGTTGTTTGTGATGATTTGGTTCAGGAGGCCATATCTACAGATGATGTCCCGCTTGACAGACTTACAGACGATCGATCTAGTGACATTAGCATATGAAGTAGCCTCATCCATTTGGTGAAATAGTCGATCGCTACCAAGATAAAACGATGCCCATTAGAAGCTTTAGGGGTGATTAGCCTGATCACATCCATGCCTCACATGGAAAAGGGCTATCAGGACATCATGACATGAAGTGGTGTTAGAGGGACATTGGTCTTGTCCATATAGATTTGACACTTATGGCATTTTCGGGCATAATTGATGCAGTCTCTCTCAAGGGTCAGCCAGTAATAACTCGCTCTCATGATTTACTTGGCCATCCAATGTCCATTAGCATGTGTTCCATAAATCGCTTCATGAACTTCTTCTAGGATCTTTTTGGCTTCAGGAGTATCAACGCATTTGAGTAATACTTGATCGTGACTCCTTTTGTTTAAGATTTTTTCATCGAGAACAAATCCTATAGCTAGCCTTCTGATAGTCCTTTTATCAGTCTTAGTTGCATATTTGGGATATTGCTAATCCTTGATGTAACGAAGGATGTCTTAGTACTATGGTAGGCTATCCTTCTCTTTTTTGATACTATGATAATGAACTAAAGTTATACAGATGCTCATCTAGATGGGAGCAACGTCCAACTCTTGATTAACTTTAAACATGGATGATAAGGTAGCCAAAGCATCAGCTATTTGGTTCTCTTCTCAAGGTAAGTGTCAAAAACTAATATCATCAAATTTTTTCTTGAGCTCTACTATCAGCTTCTTATATTGCATCAGCTTGGCATCGTGAGCTTGCCACTCTCCTTTCAATTGGTAGATGACTAGGGCCGAATTACCAAACATCTGTAATATCTTGACATTCTTCTCAATGGCTGCTTGAAGCCCTATGACACAAGCTTTATATTCTATAATATTATTCGTGCAGTCAAAATTTAGCCTTGCTGTGAATGGATAATGACTCCCATCGGGTGACATCAACATTGCCCCAATTCCATGTCCTAGAGCATTTGATGCTCCATCAAAATACATCTTCCAAGATTGATCTTGGTTGAAGGCATCTTCATCCTTAGAAATGCACATTAGATCTTCATCTAGGAAGTCAAAATTTAAGGGTTCATAGTCATCTATCACTCGACTAGCTAAAAAGTCAGCTATCGCACTACCTTTGATGGCCTTTTGACTGACATAGGCAATGTTATATCCAGAAAGCAAGACTTGCCATCTAGCTAGCCTTCCTGATAGTGCAAGGGCTTTGCATAGATACTTGATAGGATAGAGCCTTACAATCAATCATATGGTGTGATACAGCATGTACTGCCTGAGTCTTTTGGCTATCCACAATAAAACATAGCATAACTTCTCGACTACGGAGTAATTGCACTCACATTCTATGAACTTTTTGCTTAAGTAGTAGATTGCTTGTTCCTTCTTTCCTGACTCATCATGCTATCCTAATACATAACCCATAGACTTGTCAAAGACTGCTAAGTAAAAGATTAAAGGTCGATCGAGCACTGGTGGTACCAACATGGGTGCACTTGATAGAAAATGTTTGACTTTATCAAAGGTTACTTGACATGCCTTATTCCACTCTCCTGGATTTTCTTTGCGAAGAAGCCAAAAAATAAGGTCGCATTTGTCAATGAGCTGGGATATAAATCTTGCAACATAGTTTAGTCTCTCTAAAAAGCTTCTCACTTCCTTTTGGGTTTGAGGTGGTGGCATATCTTGAATGGCTTTGACTTTGTTTGGTCAACTTCAATCCCTTTTTTGCTAACTATAAAGCCTAGAAGCTTACCCGAAGTGACTCCGAAGGTACACTTGGTAGGATTCAATTCGAGTTGAAATTTTTTTAGCCATTCAAAAAGTTTTTGAAGGTCTGTGACATGCTCATCCTCTTTTGTTGACTTGGCAATCATGTCACCAATGTATACCTCAATTTCTTTGTGCATCATGTCATGGAATAGGGCTACCATGGCCCATTGATAGGTTACCCCAACATTTTTGAGTCTGAAGGGCATGACATTATAGCAAAATATCACCCACATGGTTATAAAAGTTGTTTTCTCCATGTATTCGGGTACCATCTTGATATGGTTATAGCCTGAGAATCCATCCATGAAGGAGAACAGAGAATTCTTGGCCTTGTTGTCTACCAAAGTGTCGATATGGGGTAGCAAGAAGTTATCCTTGGGACTAGCTCGATTCAAATCCTGATAATCAACAAACATTCATACTTTGCCATCTTTTTTTAGGACTGGGACTATATTAGCAACCCATTCTGGATATTTGGCTACTCTGATAAACCCTGCATCAAATTGCTTCTTGACTTCCTCTTTAATTTTGAGAAGCATTATTGGCTTTATCCTCCTTAACTTTTGTCGAATTAGTTTGCATTCAGGCTTGATGGGAAGTTGTGGACCATTATATCAACGTCTAGTCCTGGCATATCTTGATATGATCAAGCAAATACATCTCGATATTCTTGGAGTAGTTTTATCAACTTACTCCTAATTATTGATTTATTGAGGTTTCGATTTTAATGTCCTTTTGATCCTTTTGAGTACCTAGATTTATTACTTCTGTTGGGTCTTTATGAGGCATCATTTGCTTCTTCTCTTACTCGACTAATCATAAGAGGTCTGAAGGTACTGAGCTTTCTTTAAAACTGTCTTCAAGATTAGCTTCACTAGCACAAATTGACTGGTCGAAATCGATCTTCAAAGACCCATCAGATACATCCATGTCACTGTCGTCAGGACATCTGAAAGGGTAAAGAAATAAACACGCAAAAGGCACACACATAACCAAGGGATTTGGATAAAGGCAAAAGAGTAATGAAGACAAAAAGGTTAAAAAGTGATACACAATATGGAATGATATATGCAAAAGTCATTTCATTGATAATGTTTGATAAAAAAATTCCCATTAAATAGGACACCTATTTGCCTTTGGGCGAGGGCAGGTAGGTTTTCATTTCTTGACATTACATGAAAGGGATAAGAAAAGTGCAGGGGTTTTCATCATGACCCCTGTCATCAAAATTAGGTCTTAGTGGAAGGACACGAATTTTATGGCTTGGTATCTTGGAGATAGAGGCTGTTAACTGCCCTATTTAGGATGACCAAGACATTTTTAGCCTTTTGCTCTTTCGATTGGCTTGGATCAATTCAACCTCCCAAACGAAATATCTCATGGAGAGACAAAAACATTGTCAACTTTGACTCCCTCTCTTGACCTAATGATCATGTCACTTTCTAGTTGCAGATCCTATTTTCTTGCTATTTTCTTGAGTGCGCATTGGCCTTAAATCCTAAGCCTCTTTTGTTGGTTTGAGTGGTGACCTATAAGGCTCAGACTATCCCTTGATTCTTGCTAAGCCCTTTTCCAGCACGAGAACCTTTACCAACAGTCATTTTTAAACTCGAGTGGGTAATTTTTGACAAGTTGGGTTTAACTATTGGCAATCTTTCTCCCATAAATGTTGCTTTGACAAACTCAAAGGATTGGAATGATGAATCTAGTACATCTTTATTAGGCTCTATCTAGATATCCTTGGTGAAAGTAGTGGTGATCATTTCTTTTTTAGCTTCGATAGTGACTACTTTGTCATCTATCACAAATTTGAACTTCTGATGGAGAGAAGATGGGATGGCTCTAATGGAGTGTATCCATTGCCTTCCTAATAGGCAGTTGTAAAAAGGATTAATATCCATAACTGAGAAGTCAATTTCATATGTACATGGGCTTATCTGAAGCTGGATTGTGATATTTCCAATTACTCCATGACATGTTCCATCAAAAGCTCAGACCATGGTGTGGCTACTCTTGATGTTAGACTGATCAACAGGGAGTTTGCTTAATGTAGTCACAGGCATAACATTAAGGGTTGACCCATTATCTATGAGTACTTTGGGAAAAATACATCCCTTGCAATGGGTAGTGATATACAGAGCTTTATAACTACCCCTATCTTCGGGTGGGATCTCTTCATCAGTGAAGGAGATATATTTATCGACCATGATGTTGTTTACTAGCTGATCCAGCTTGTCCATGGGGACGTGCGAGGGTACATATGCTTCGTTTAACACCTTAGTAACGCATTTCGGTGAGGCTCTGAATTAAAAATTAAAGATAGCATAGAAATCTTTGCGGGTTATTGCTTAACTCGTCTACAATGCAGTATTCACTATGCTTAATGAACTTGAGAAACTTCATGGCTTCTCTTTCACTTACTGTTTCCTTGACTTTCTCGGGCTCAAAATTCTTTGCTTAGGCTTAAGTGGTACTGGTGCTTGGAAATGCATCAACCTTTTATTATTCTTGAGCTGAATGAGCATAACACCTACTGCTACAAGTTAGATGACTAACTCTTGATAGTTCCATTACAACAATCGAGGGAGTTAGTTCTCTAATCATCACTACCTAATTCTCATATTTTCATGGAACAACTTTGTTGCTCTTATAGGAAATGGTTTAGGTACTTCCTCAACTAACTTTGGCGTAGGTGTCGAAGGACTGACCTTGGGACTTCACTTGCCATAAAAAATGAAGGGCGATTTCTCTTATAAGGTGGCTGCATGGTTTTATTGCCTATCATATTGATAGATTCAACAGTAGGTGTGATATCATGATAGAATTCTATCTGGCCTTTATTCATCATTCTTTGAACCATGGACCTAAACTCCTTGCATGTATGTAGGGTATGACCTATAACTGTGTGGAAGTCACAAAAGTTGTCGGGATTGTCTTCCAATTTTTTTGTTGCATTGAGCAACCCGACCTGAATCAATGCTTGCTAGACTAAGAACATTGGCATCCTTACATCCTCTATGCTTGCCTTTACTTCATATTTGTTTTTAATGTTGATCATGTTTGCAGCAGGCCCAGTGTGGTTCAGTAAAAGATTGGCAGCTACATTTGGTCCATGGTTTGTCTCGAACTGCAAGACTTTTGAGTTAATTAGATTTTGCACATTTCATTTAAAAGATATGCAATTCTCAATGTCATGCCCTGCTACCCCAGCATGGTATTCATAGTGAATGTTAGGGTTGTACCATTATGGGTATGGTGGCTTTTTTTCTGGGACATAGATTGGGGCCACAAATGATTTTAGAGCAAGGTCAAGTAGAGCTCCTTATAAGTCATAAGGATGGGACTAAAATGTTGTCTTTGTTGATTTGCACCTCAATTGTCAGGTGCATTATTAGTTACTCGATTGGTACTTTGGTGACCTTGTGGAGGGTAGCTTTGTGGGTGGTTGGATATGATTGCAAAGGATTGGTTATAGGTTATGGCATTAATTGGTTGAGGGGGTATGGTGATAGGGCGAGAATACAGCGTGCTTGGGTAATAAGGGTCGAGTATTTGACACCATTTTGGCTAAGATGAGCTAGCATAACCTATGGCATTAGTCTCTCCTTCCTTCTTTTTTATTGGCAATAGGCTTTTTGCTTGATCTAGACGTTTCCCCGGCTAACATTCTACCACTCTTAATGGCTGTGTCAATCATTTCTCCAGAGAAGACTAGGTCTGCTAATTTCTTGGTGGCATTTCCTGTGAGCCATGTAAAGTGTGGATGAAAATGACGGTCATCTCTTTTTCTATAAGGGAAGGCTAGACTAGGGCTGCTTTTTTTCTCCACCTTTGAGCGTATTACCTAAAGCTTTCAGTAGATTTCTTCTCAAAATTCATCAAGAAAAGTTGATCCTGTGCCCAATCCGAGACGTGCTTGTATTGATTCAGAAAGGCCTTAGCCAAGTCAGCCCATGATTGGATTTTCACATTATCTAGCTCGACATACCACCAAGCTGCTACCTCAATGAGGCTATGCTGGAAGCAATGGATGAGGAGCTTTTCATTTTTCTTGTACCCAATCATCTTCCGTAGGTACATTCGAACATGAACAGAAGGGTCAGTGGTTCCATTAAACTTTTCAAATTCTGAGACTTTGAACTTTAAGGGAATGACAAGGTTAGACACCAAAGACAATGATTGCACGTTAAGAGCTTCAAACTTGTCACTCCCATCGATAGCTTGGAGGCATTTTTCCAGTAGCTGAAATTTGTTTACTTCTTTCACAGTCATGGTGGACTTTTGACCTTTTGTTTTTTATGGTTCCTCATGGTCAAAGGTTATTAGATCTGCCGATGAGACTCCTGTGTTCACCCCTTGAGTGCTAGGAATGAATTGACCTACCACAATAAGATTAAGGTAGATAACTAGTGGAGCCTAAGTGGTAGGTGTAGGAGTGGGCCATTGTTCTTGTCTAGCTTCCCCTTGGGCAAGTTCTGGATTATTGGCAGGGGGACTTTCAGCGTTGGGAGGATCATTCCTTGTTTTGGCAATACTGGCTTGCCTTTTTTCTTTCATAGAGGCAGTCATTAGTTCCATAAGTTTGGCGATGTGATTTTGCATTTTGTATTGCTAATGAAGCATTTGGTCTTGTGATTCCTTACCATTAGCTCAAGTCACTCAATACGAGCTTCATGATCACTCTCCATGATTTGCTTACAGTGTTATGTGTTGTAGCGGTGCATGATGTAAGGTTTTGTATTCCTGATTGATCTCAGAATCCCTTGCATTTTTATGGCCTAATTCCCATATTAGACCTTTTAAAAATATATTTATTGATGAGCATTTATGAAGTAATGACGAGTTAAGATAATGAATGATTGATGCAAGTGCAATGAAGGTGAAATTAAATATTATGCACATGCATTGGAGACAATTGATTCTTGGAACAACTCTGTCAATAACATCATTCATAGTCACAAAAGGGTTTTTTCTTTTACGATATAATTACATCTGAAAGTATCTAATGTGATTACATTGTGTAATCATATGATTAAGAAAACCCAAAAGTCACTGCTCACGATCTCCAACAGGTATGATGTCTCGCCTTATGGACCAAGCTGCTTCAATCATGTCATCCACCTCTCGTTGAGCCATCTAAACTTGTTTAGTGAGGTACTGATGTTGTTCTTGGTAGTTCAAACATGCTTGGTCGATTGTCGCTTGCCAATCTAGTTCACGTTGCCCGGAAACCCTTGTTATTTCATTGATATGATCTTGATGATCCTGAAGAAACTGTTCTAACTCCTGGATTCTATGAACAAGGGCTTCATTTTCAACCCTCGCAGCTCTCGTATCTCGAATTTGGGCCTCTAGTCTTTGATTCCTTCATTGTTAGGTGGAAGCAATAGCACATGCCCTCATGAACTTTTTTTGCTAGTTCCAACTTCCTTTTTCTGCTTATTCAACTCGCAATTGAGAGTAACAACTTTCGCATCCCATTTGACTAATATCTTACCAATACGTCATGACTTATTAGCTTTTTAGAGTGTCACATAGTCCTTGGTCAGGCTCTCGAGGTCATCTTTGAAGCGATCCCTTTCCTTTGATGACTTGATCCATTTCATCGCTCCTACGAAAGATATCCATCTCTAGCTAGCCCTTTTCCTCTTTAAGTCAAGAGATTTCTATAGCAAAGAATGCCTTTTCTCGCTCGAACTCCCTCCTAAGTGGCTCGATCTTAGAAGGTAATTTTTTTATTAGGATTTGCTATATCTCGGAGTTAGGGTGGTGGTAATGGATCATTGATACAATGGAGTCTCCATTCTTCGTATCCAGGCATGGTGGGGCTTCCTCTCCAGTATCTTTCCATAAAATGGATCTTCTTCCAAGCTTGGAAAGCTAACTGGACTTTCGATTTATAATTGGACTATTTGTATTCAAAATCCCAGTGTCTCAAGTATTCAAAGTATGGGATGAATTGCTGGCATTGGAACTAATGCAATACCAATAGAGGAGCGTAACTGGTATTTCCCTATAATCCTAAGAGCGATATGCAAGTGTAGTCTCCATATCTACACATAATTGACTGAGGGAACACCTATGGGGTTCTCCATATGATTTTTCCCACCTTGACATTTTGTAATTCCTCAACCCAGTGCTTTTCTATCTTATCTTGATGACATTCTTCCTCTAATGCCATAAAAAGAGGACTGATCTTGAAGAAGAAATTTTGCCTGACTCTCCCTTTCCTAACACAGAAATGGCCTAAGAGACATATCTGGAGCAATGGGGCACACCCGATAAGCCTTCCTATTCCCTTTTTTTACAAAAGCTGAGGGTGCGGATGGTTTCGGTGATAATGGCAGAAGCAAGGTTGATGTTCCAACATAGGCGAGAAAAGAAATCTGTGACTATCACCTCCACATAACCCAAAGTATTCGAGAATATAACGAGCATGTAGATTGCTAGAGCATAGACATCTTAAGCTTTTTTTATCAAAAAGATTTACCATGACCTCTTTTAAGCTAGCCTAAGAAATGCATTCATTGCTCTCTTTTACTTTGACATGATTATCAACCCATGCTTCTGTGGCTCCAAGAATTTGCCTCAACCTCTTCTTAAACGGAGGAGGCGTTAGTGCTTTGCAGTAAATCTGGTCTAACTTGGCCCTTTCTATTTTGAGCAAGGTTGTGTACTCATCAATGGTAGGGACTAAATCTTGTTGGTTAAAGGTGAAACATCAGTAGGCTGGATTCTAGAATTGTAACGCTACTCACAACAAGCCATCATCCAATTGAACTTGAAGTAAGAGAGCTATATCCTCGTACTTTTTAGTGAAGGCTTTTTTTTCTCATTGTTATCCCAACTGTCCCAAATATGCTTTAATTCTCAACAATCATTCTGACAAAAATTGACCTTAACCTCTTCATACATTTTTGAGATGTAGCCGGGCTTTAGGATGTCCCCATCTTGACGTTAGCGAGTTTCTGACCATGTTTTGACATTTTCAAAGGACTTGATAGAACACCGAACCAAAATAATTATCCCAAAATGATGATAGTCATGATGGTTATGATGAAATGATGCATGCACCAAAACATAAACAAAGGGAAAATAAGTTAGTGGAACATATAAGAGACAAACGTAAGGAAATAAAGAGTTTAAGAACATCAGAAAAAATCATAACATGTCTCAACCAAGGTGGTGAGATAAGAAACGGGTAGCATTTAACATACTAGGATGCAAGCTTCCCTTTATGAGATGATGCAATATCTTATTTTGATGGAAAAATAATTGACCAGTAGTAATATTCGTTCATCATGACTAGTGCAGATACGCGTTAAGCTATGACTCGGACAGCATAACGGTTTACAGTATAAGACATTGTGAACAATGGTTTTTGTTCACCGTCACTTATTTATACAAAGGTTAGCTGTCGTTCGGGCAGTACGATGATGTGTCTTGATAAATGATAAAAATACAGATACAGATACAATTACTCATTGTCACCTACATAATTATTGTAATTAAGAGTAAAGGTTAAGAATGTTTCCTCGAGTGACCTTATTCTCCAGGTATTCTAGCAGTGTTCCTATATGGTTTAACATGGTTTAGCTCGTAGGGCTCACTATATGAGGTTTAAGTTGACGCGTAAATAGGTATCTGAATTGTTCTTCCATCCAGTAAGGACAGTCGAGGGACCCTGATCCTAGACCCATTATAGGTTTGGTGAAATAGGTTCGATCCGTTAGATGTATTTCCCTATACAAATACGGGAGGTTACTCATGAAAGACATAGGTAATTTGCATCCCAGAAGTTATTGCCATGCCTATATGAAGGGTTACTCATGAAGGTAGATAGCTCGCTTCCTCCTAATGATTGGGTTGTAACCACACCATGGAGTTTGGCTAGACACTAATGCACATGCAAGTACATGGTGTGTGACGGGGAAACCATCAAACCTTTTTGTTTACTTTCGTATTACCATTTTTATTAAACTAATGATTATTTGAAAATAAGACAATCCTAACAATCATGTCAAACAAAAGATTAGTTGACAAAACGAAAAAAAGGGTCATAGTTAAATAATGACCGAAGATCGAAAGAACTAGGAACCTAGCAAGACACGGTTAGTTTTTGGCCTAACTCTCTATACTATCCCCAGTGGAGTAGCCAAGCTGTCGTAACGTACCCCGAGCTAATCCTCGTAGATCTATGAGTGTGTACAACTTAAAGTATTTTTTTAACTTGGAATGTCTACTTAATCGAAACTTTTCCTTCATGATGTAATGAGAATGAGAAAGTATAGATTCTTGACTTATGACACAGTGAAGAGGGACCATAAAATGAATCGTTTATCTTATTGGTCTCGAAAGACCATTACGAAATGGTCAACGCTTAAAGTTGCCACTGATCATTTCAGGCTAGGCATGATCAGATGCATATTGAAGCCTTTGTTTCGAGTTTCGAAACTTAAAACATCGATCTCGTGGTCTACGTAATGCAAAGATTCATTATTTGGGTTTGGGAGTTGGTTACATGCGATGAGGTACGAACCTCTTTGCGACGTCCGAAATTAGTACCTTACTAGCTATGTCTTATCTCAGTTTCAATTCTTTTAATCTTAACTTGTCACTATTTCGATGTAACCCTTCTTTCAATGCATAAATCTTATAGAAATACAAATCTAAGTTTTAATGAAAAAAGATTTAATCTCATATATACCTTGAAGAGATGGGGAATATAGAGATTTTCAATAAAATGACCTCTGGATTTTACTTTGAAAAATAAAATATTTCACCTTAGGCACTAGAGAGATACCCACGTGGAATATTACCCTTAGTTTTATTTGAAATGATTGGAAAACTTGAATGCAAACAATCATCACAAAGAAATCATATTAGTAAGGCAACAAATGAAGTAACATAATAAGGATCATTCAATGCAATGATAAAGAAAAGGGATAGACTATTGGAATTTATCTCGTAATTAGCATCGATTATCTGGGAATAACAGAATTATCAATTTTTTAGATGCACCTGGGTTGGAAAAAATTAACTATAGTTGAAAGACAAGGTTGGAGTATCCCTTCAAAAAGGTAAGGTTAGAGTATCCCCATGGATGACAAATAATTTTAATAAAGGAGGATTTCTTTAATCTTGACAATTTTGAAAAGTGGTGTTGGAGTATCCCTTTGAAAGGTTGGGGTTGGAGTATCCCCTTGGATGACAAATCATTTTGACAATGGAAGGTTTTTTTCAATCTCGATAATTTTAAAAAACGAGGTTGGGGTATCCCCTCGAAAGGGTGGGGTTAGAGTATCCCTAAGAGTGACACGTCCGACACTCTTTAGAGAAGTCAAGTTTGAAAAACTTAAGTTAACAAAACCTTGTGATTTAGGGAATGTGGTCTTTTGACAACTTTTGGCAAATAAAATTATTATGAATGAGGATGGTAAAGATGTAAAATATGTTTGTGCCTTGATACGAGCTAATGGGAGGTAAAAGCATGTTCTTGATTCTGATCGGGGTGATACGGAGGCATTCGAATGTCTCGAGATGAAATTCGAGAAGATAACTCAATTTTGACCATAACTGAAAACAGAGACACCATCGCGCTATCCTACTTCCCGAATTTATTGTAAATTGGTTTAAAGGCTTCAGAGGGTGGACAAGATACTGTTAGAAAGGTAACTCGATGAGGGTCAACCTAAAAATATTCCCCATATCCCAAAAGTAACTTTTTGGGGGAATAAATTTTCAAGTTTGGATTGATTGAGCTATTGGCAAAGCATATGAGGGACAAGGTGTGTTAAAATTTGAAAAATCACCCTAAACTCATTTGGTATTGAAAAATTGCAAGCGATACATTTTTGAAAAAGGGATTTCATGAATGTTTTAGGAAAAATGTTTGAAAATTTTTGAAAAATCATTTAGTGGGCCTGAACGGCCCAACCAAAATACATATTTGGATTCTAGAGGTTCCAGATAGTTTAGATTTGAAAAATCATAACTTTCTCATCCGAAATGATCCGAGAGTGAATAAGACATCTTTTTAAAGATAATTCAACATGCTTTGAGAGAAAAATATCAAAAAATTCATGAAAAATCATGTAAGATTTTAAAATGATTTTTCAATTTACAATAGTTATGCTGCCAGTAAGGGACAAAGCAAAGCAGGGGATATCTATCATTTTTTTATGTCTACATGTCCAAACTCAAGTCATTGACATTTGAACGTCTATGACTGAGGGGAAAAAGTGGCATGAGTGTCACGAACTCATTTGCACAGTCCCAGATAGTTTGGGGTGATGAAACAGTCCATTGATCATACCACTCAAGGTTTTAGCTAAAAAAAAGACATAAACATTTAAGGCATAATTGTAAGACCATTTTCATTTCAAAATCAGAAGATTTGAGCATGTTTAACCAAGATTCCAGATCTGGAAAACTTAATTTTCCCCAAGATATTTTGCTAACTTTAAGG
>JBBYHL010227620.1:0-77558 GCA_038381835.1 Adansonia madagascariensis
TGATGCAATGAAAGTGAGCATGCAATTATGAAAATAAATAAGTATTAAACATGAGTGAATAAAACAACAAAAGAATTGGGTTAGTCATACAAATGCAAAAGGGATAATTGGATAAAGGGGCAGCTCCACTAATAGCATCTTTCATTAAAGCAACAAAATATCCTGATTACACATGATTGCATTTGGAAATGCCTAACACTATTACATTGCTTGATCACATCTTCCAAGAAATACAAATTCTTGTGATAGGCAAACTATTACATGTTAAGGATTGTGCACATCCATCATGTGTTCGGCTTCTAACTTGGTTGCCTGAATCTACTAGGTGAGATAGGGGTAGTTATCTTGATGATTTTGGTATGCTTTATCAATCGTTTGTAGCCACTCTTGCCCTTACTGTTCAAAGGCTCTTGCTAGTTCATTGATTTAATCTTGGCAAGCTTGTAAAGAATGCTTTAGATCTTAGATTCTGAGTGGCCAAGTCACATTTTTTACATGGTTTGCAGTCAAGTATCGGGCTCAAGCTTTTTGTTGTCCATTTCTTCCTCTAATAGGTTGATGCGAGGGCACAAGTCCTAACGAGCTTTTCCTTATTAGCCTTAACCTCTTCTTTGCATTGGTGCAGTTCTTTCTCGAGGGTTTTAATTACTGCTTCCCATTCAACTAATGACTTTCCAAAACATCGAGACTTGCTTGCTTTACTGAGTGCCACATAATCTTTCCTTAAACTCTTGAGATCTTTCTTGAGATCTTTCTTGAGATGATTTTTTCTCTTTAACAACTCAATTCATGTCACCATCCCAAAGGTAGAGGTCCATTTCTAATTGAATCTTTTCTTCTTCTAAGCAAGTAATTTCCTTAGAAAAGGTTACCCTTTGTTGTTGGAACTTTTGCCTAAGTAATTTCATCTTAAAGGGGAATCCCTCAACTGCAACTTATGATGTTCCAATAGTAGACAAAGGTAAAGAGTCATTAATGTGATATGTCCTTCACTTGTTATATCCTAGGTCATACAATTTCTTTCTAATACCTCTCCATACAATGAGTTTGTTTCCATATATGAAAGGCTAGTGAATTTTTGCCTTGTAATCAGGGTTACCATAGTTGACATCCCATAACTCTAGGTCTTAGATAAAAAGAATGAATTGTCGGCACTGGAATTATTGGAGGACCAAAATGGTTACATGGTTAGTGCTTCCCTAAATCTCATGAGTGGCACATAACTGTAATCTGCACCGATATATGATTGTTTATGGTGAGAACCAAGAGGCTTTCCATGTCACCTCTTTTCCACTGAGGTTTTGAAGTTTCTAGACCTATTCTCTTTAGACTTGTCCTGAGGCCATTGCTTCTCGAGGACTTCGATGATATGGCTAAAGTTAGGCAAGAAATTGTATGTCACCTTTTTTTGAGGACATAAGTGATTGACAAGCCAGATGTGAAGAAGTGACACGCATTCGATGAAGCAACCTATATCAATTTTCTTACAAAAACTAAAAGCTCGGATGGCTTTAATAAAGATAGCTAGTGCCAGTTGATGTTGCAACATAATTAAGAGAAGAGATCTACTACTATAGCTCCAACATAACCTAGAGTTTTCAAAAATATGACTAGACCATATATTGCTAGAGCATATATATATTAAATCTTTCAGTAGTCAATGATATTTGCCATTGCTTCCTTTAGGCTAACCCATAAGATGCAATCAATATTCCCTTTCATCCTGATATGACTCTTAATCCAAGTCTCCAGTGCACTAAGAGTCTAGGCTAATCTCTTCTTGTAGGTTAAGGGTTGTAAAGCTTTACAGTATATTCTATCAATCTTGGCTCTCTTTAGATTAAGTAACATGGTGTACTCGTCAACTATGGCAACCAAATTTTCATGATTGAATGTGAAACATTGATATGTTGGGTTCCAAAACTGAGATGCTACTTACAATAAGCCAACATCCAAATGGACCTAAAGTAAAAGAGCAGTGTTTCCACATCTCTTTGTGAATAATTCCCTCTTGGTATTATCCCAACTGGTCCATATATGCTTAGATATTGCTAATCATTCAGACGGCACCCTATCTTGATCCTTTTATGCATGGCTAAAACATACCTGGGTTTCAAGACATCCCCATCTTCATGCTACCAAACTTTGACCATGCTTAACTTCCTTAAAAGGCTTCAGATCTAAAATGGACTATTGCTCCATGACAGACACCCCTTGATGAACACTGAACCATTAGCCAATTGTCCCTTGATGACAATAATTATGATCAAATGATGCATGCATGAAAAATAAAAGCAAAAAAGGAAATGAGTTAGTAATTATACGAAATAATAAGCACAAAGATAAAGGAATGAAAGAATAACAGCAAAAGTAACATCAAAAAATTTGCACCAACAATAGGTGGTATGATGCCTAGGGGCAGACATGATGATTGTGAATGTTGAGAAATTGAACAAACAACATAGCATCCTATCTATGTTAAAAATTGCCTTTAACTAGGTAACACGATACCTCGTAAGGACTAAGACTGACCATCTAAGTGACTAAGACTGACCATTTAAGTGGTGATGTTCGTTCATCACCACCTATGATGAGTACATGTCAGGCCATCATTCGAATAACATGATGGCTTATTTTGGTCAAATATAACTCTTTTTAGGATGACATGGCAATGCAAGTAATGGCATTCGCTTGTCATCACCCACTTATTAAAGAGGATTTGCTATCAAATGTAACAGCATATTCTAAAAGAATGATCATGAAAACAAAAATGACAAATACTGGTGTCAATTTTTGTCCATTATCGCCTATGTGACCATGGTATGTAGGAGTAAAGGTAAAAGCTGTTTCCCTAAGTAACCCTATTTCTAATTATTCTAATAGCAATTTGGTGTGGCTTGACATGGTTTAGCTCATAAGGTTCCTTATATGGGTTTAAGTTAACATCTAATTTGATATCTAAATCCCTTTTTTCTATCTGATAAAGGCAGCCGAGGCACTTCAATCTTAGGCCTATCGTGGGTTTGGCAGAACAGGTTCTATCTGATGGATGTATTTTCCTATGCATATGCGAAAGGGTACTCATGAGAGACATAGGTAATTACTCTCCAGAAGGTCTTACCATGCCTATACAGAGGGTTACTCACGAAGGTGGATGGCTTACTTCCTCCTAATAATTAGGGTATTAAACACACCATGGTGTTTGGTAGGAATCTAGTGCAAATGCAAGTGCACAACGTGTGCCTGGGAAATAATCAAACCTTTTTGTTTTACCCTATAATACCATAATTATTTAAATTAGTATTTTTTCGGAAGCAAAATAATCCTTAACAATCATAAGGCAGAAACATAAAAGATAGAGATTAGTAGATAAAAATAAAAAGGAATTATATCTAAATAATTATGGAGAACAAAAAACCAAGAACTGAGTGAAAAGTAGTTAGTCATAGGCCTAACTCTCTAAGTTGGCCTCAGTGGAGTCATTAATTTGTTGCCACGTGCCCACCTTTAAAATTGAGGATGATCCAATAGGCTCAGCATGTGCGACTTAAAACATATATGATAGTGGTAGTGGTTAAGCCTTTGAGTTATCACTTGATCGGGATTTGGATTAGGATTTGGATTAGGATTAGTAATATGAAGGGGGAGAGATCTTTAGGTGAATCACTCATCCAACTACTCTCAGATGGCCATCCCAAAGTGGCCATATAAAGTTGGAGTTACCACCAATCTTTTGGGCTAGGTAGGATTAAAGGCCTATTAAAAACAATATTTTGAGTTACGAAACTTGAAACATCGATTTCGAGGTATAAAAACTCTAGAGATTTGTTATTTAGCTTTGGGAGTTGGTTACGCGTGGGGAAGGATTAGCACCCTCACAATGGCCAAAATTGGTACCTGCTAACTATATCTCCCTTCAGTTTCGACTTAACGGTTCCATTTAGTCATTATTTAGATATAGTCCCCTTTTATGCATGACGTTTTGGTGGAAAATGTAAATCTAGGTTTTGATAGAACATTATATCACCTATGTGCTGCAGAGGTATAAGGAGCATAGAAAATTTTTATGAAAATAATTTTTGGATTAAATATTAAAAATTAGGATATTCCATACCAGGCACTAGAGAGATACCGACATGGAACATTGCCTTATAAATTTCTTTGAAACCAAATTTTAAATATGAACGCACGATACTCACTACAAAAAAGAAACGTGTTAATAAGTCAAAAAAGAATATAATAATACCACAAACAAAAAATGTAAAAATAAGGGACAATTAGAATGTATCTTGTAATTGTCTTCGATTATTGAAAAATAATTAGGATGACAACTTTGAGATATGGTTGGATTTATTGGTAATTTGAGGGACAAAAATGAAATTTTGATTAGTAGACTCAGGATATCCGCGAGAGAGAATTTAGATTTTAGATGAAAATTTGAAAAAACGGGGTTGGAGTATCCCCAATGGTGAACATTTTAGGTATTTTAAAAAAGGGGTTTGATTGGAGGAAATTCAAATTTTGAATGAAAGGTAGGCTTAGAGTATCTCGAAAAGTGAGGTTGGAGTATCCCTAAAGATGAAAATTTTGGTATATTTTAAGAAAATAAATTAAAGTAAAAAGATATTTTAAAAATACGAAAATGGAGGCTTGAGTAAAATATTTTTATCCCAAGCATTGATCAAAGTCTAAAAACTCATGTTAGAGCACCTGATTCCATGACCAGATGCACTTCAAGACTTTCAAATGCCTTGATAAACGTGTTTCGAGAAATCAAGTTTAATTCCAAGAACTAAGGGAAAACACTACATGGCCTCCCTTCTCGAATTTATTAGGATTGGTCTGAAGGCTTTAGGAGGTGGAAAAGGTACTATTGGAAAGGCGACTCGATGAAGTTTAGTATAAAAATATTTTAAAATCCTAGAAAATGGATTCCTAAGTGGAATTAAATCCCGAATTCGAGTTTGTTTCTACATTGGCAGCATTTGCACGAGAAAGGACATGATAGAATTTGAAAAATCATTTCAAGCTCATTTGGAATTGTTATATTGTGAACAATACCTTTCTAGAGAGGGAATTTCATAAACATTTTATGAAAAATATTCAAAAATTTCAAAAAAATTATAGGATGGGCCAAAATGGCCCAAACAGAACATAATATGCTAGTTCCAAGGGGTTCTAGATAGCAAAGGTTTAAAGAATTATTTTTCCTTCTTCCAGAATGATCCCAAGGCAAACAAGACACCGTGGAAAGGTATTTTGATGCCCTTTAAGGGAAAAATATTAAAAAATTCTAGAAAAATCATTTATAACTTGAAAATAATTTTTCAAACTCAGACTATAGAGCTGCCAGAGCAAAAATATGGGAGTTATTTGGTATTTTCAAGTTTTTTTCAAGGATAGACTCGAGTTTCGAACGTCTAAACATTCGTGATAGAAAGGGACAAGTAACACAGGCATCCCGAATTCATTCCACCATCTCGGAGTAGTTTAGAATGATGAAACAACCCATTGACCATCCCACAAAAAAAGGGTATTGGACTCAAGATCAAGGCTTGATATATCTATCAACTAAAAGGTCATTTTTATTTAAAACAAATGGCATCTTTGAAATTATTTTACCATGAATCTAGGTCTGAAGTATTTAATTTGCCCTTGAGTTTGGAAGACCAATTTTATGAAAACTTTAAATCCATGCTATTCTTCATCTATTGGAGGTAGCATGAACTTAACTTGAGGATTTTTCTAAAGATCAAATTTTTAGCCAGCAAGCAAACATCTTGACAAAGACATCATGAAAAAATTAAAGCACATACAAAGATGAAAATGGACTAAACAAGCAAACACAAAAAAATGACATTTTAACATGGAAATAGAAAAAATGAAAAAAGATGATAAATAAGATGCACGAAAATAATATGAACATATTTAAGTAAAGAAAAAGCATACTAGAGCCGTCAAGACAGCACTTTTATCTCATAAGACTTTTTAAAATACAAGAAAATGCATGATTATACTCAGTGCACATTATAAAAACATTCAAATATGTGTTAAGCATATGAGGATGGGTGAAATATGATATAAAATGCATGAATAAAGGATTGATTTGATGACAGAATGAAAAAAAAGGTACTTCGCGCACCAAACAACATCAAATAAACATCAAAATCCTAAGACTATAATAATCAAGGCAACAATAATGCGTGGAAGCCCAAAGATGGCTATGGCAGCATGAAAGGCTCACTAAAATGTTGTGGATGACAAAAATAGAAAATATAAGGAAACAAGGTAGAGAAAATATACCAAAAAACTTAAACTTTCCTCTCTACTTGAAGCAGTGACTTTAAGCTTAGTTCATTCCCTCTCTTTGCCATTGTTTAGCAAAAAAGTATAAAAAAAGAAGCTTTCTAGTAATATTGCTGATGGTAAGGTGTTTTAAGGATGAAGTATGTGAAAGTTTAAGTTTTTAGAGGTTTTCTGGTGGCGGTTTAGGGGAACTATGGGAATGATGTATGGACTTCAATGGAGCAGTGTTTTCGAAGAGTTTTAGAGATTGCTAGAGGATTTTTTTTGGAGGTGGCTAGAAAAGTCTCTTATTTTTTTTTTGCTAAGCCAGCTTTAGCCCTTTTTAAACTCAAAGTTTAGCCAATGCTTTTTGAGAGACAAAGCAAGGGTATTTTTGATCTTTCATTCTTAAACTAGGGGACAACCCCAAGGTACCATGCTCAACTGGTCTCATTTTCATCGGTTCTACCGTGTAGAGTGATGGTGCAAAAAAACTGAAATAGCCTGTAACCAGAGAAAAGTCAGGCATGCCCTTTGACAAACCATATATTTCATAAGAATGTCCCTTGTCATTGGCTATTTGGGCTTCAAAAATTTGTTTAAATCCAGTCACAAGCCCATAACTGAGACCTGGTATGAATTTTGATGATTTTTGGTGCAAAAATCATGCTTGAATCAAATTTTTAAAGGCTGAAAAAGGGCTTAAACTAGATAAAAATACCTTAGTGTATCGATACAAAATGTATCAATATACAAGGAAACTTTTACCTATGAACATGGACATAATGAGGTATATATTGATAATAAAAGGAAAAATGTTTCCAATCTTGAAACTTAGAGGCCTGTATCGATACTCCATGGATTTGTATTGATACTCATGCTTGTGTATCGATATATTTTGCCAAAAATCACAACTTTAGCTATTGCCAAGATTTGTATCAATATAAACATGCTAAGTATCAATATCACACCTTACGTATCGATACTACACATGAAAATTCAAATTTTTGGTGAAAGGCCTTGTATCTCGCCTTAGTTACAAACAATGGAAAACTGACCTATGCTCATCTGAATGACTTCAGTGACACCCTAGATAATGACCTTTGATGCCTTATTTTTACATATTTCTTTGATATGACCCATAGGCATTTCAGATCTTCCTAAAAAAATTTCACCTATCACTGTGTCACCAGGCACTATTAGGTGACACAGCACCTGATAGTTATCCTTAGTTTATTTTTTATTTTTTAAGTCTATCATCTTTCAACTAAGTCCTAGGATGCCAAAATTTGGCCCAAATGAAATGAGATGTCTACATTGACGAGCAAACGTAACAAAGAAGAGCAAGAAGGTTTTCAAAAAATGATAAAGACTTAGACAAGTATCAATCATTAGAAAAACACTTTTGATCTATTAAAGGAGGTGATAAATTTGGGATTATAGATGCTGAGTCTTTAGAACTAGTTTCCCATCTCGTCATCCTGACTAAATTCAAAGTGCTAGATTTTAAAAAATCTAATAGGACTATGAACCCTACTATCCGCCTTTGAATATATTACCATAAGATGGCTAGATATGAGGAAAACAAAAAGCTACTAATTTAATGTTTCCAAGATAGCCTGACTGGTGTAGCTATCTATTGGTATATAGGGTAAATCCTATAAGAATTCAGGCATAGGCAAATTTGCCTCATGCTGTCCCTGATCAATACAAGCATGTATCTGACTAGGCATTGGACCATCTTTCCCTTATGAACTTGGAAAAGTAAGCCTCTGAGAGCTTCAAATGGTATGCGCAAAGGTGGAAAAAAGAAGTAGCTTAAGTTCACCCCTCTTTGATTGAGAAAGAGATGATGGTCATGTTTATTAACACCCTACGAGCTCCCTAGTACAAAAGTTTAGTTGGAAATGCCATAAACAATTTTGCCAATATGATTATATCAGGCAAAATGATTGATAATCAATCAAAAGAGATAATATATCCATTAGAGATTCATCTGGGTTAAGAAAAATGCTAATGGCCAAGGGTAAAGAGAAAAAGGTGAACACTATTAACAAAAGTCCTACTAAATTCACTTGAAATCCATATTCAGCATAGGGTATGTACTTCTCAAACATGATCTATTTGGGCTTTAACCCCTACTCACCACTGCCACAACTAGTTCATTCCATTGGGTTTGCTCCACTAATGAGTTTTGCACTAAATCCTGTTCAAGACACTACTCAAAGCACACAACCCAGCAATGCAAACAATGAAAGCACTCTAAATAATCAACGAGCACCCTTAAAAAGAGAACACTTTAAGCCACCACTTTAAATCTTTTACAAAGAGATTTAATAAAGTTTAATAGTAGGTTAATTAGTGGCCCTCAATATTCATAAACCTGAGATTACTACCATATTCCAAATGGTAGGATGAGAATTGCTATTGTAAGTACCATATCGAAGCATAAAGTCACTCTATTAAAAATTATATCTCATTCAAGAGAAAAGCATAGAGCTTGTCGAAAAAAAGTGTGATCAAGGTGGAACAAGGGAAAAGTCATTAGGTCGAAAGAAGCATTAAAGAAGTTGAGACCCTGATAAACAAAGTATGGCAAGCTTTAGTAAAGGCTGAAATAGTGTTAAGTGTCAAAATCTAGAGTAAAAAACCAATGAACCATTTTACTGCCACTATAGTCAAAGGCAGATATAGAAATGGTCCAAGGTATGATGCATTAGTCTAAAATCGAGTTCTATGAGGAGTAGGACAAGTATAGCTATCCATCTATTAATGCCACAAGTGAACAGAGACCTAACATCAACTAGGTTTCAAGTTTTTTCTCTCTCAAGAGCATAGAAAAGAGAGTTGACAAAAGCTTCAAGCAGTATGCTTTTAGGTGGATAGAAAAGGCTGCCCATGTTCACCCTTTGTTGATAGAGAAAGAAATGACTATTAGATTTGTCAGCATATTATAAACCTCTTATTATGAAAAGATAGTAAAGAAACTCCTGAAAAAGTTTGCAGACATAGTTGTATAACATGGAATGGTCAATAAAGCCAAGAAAATTAACTCAAACAAAAGAGATATCCTCAAAGGCAAAGGAAAAAAAAAGTTGAGGTTGAACAAGGTTGAAATCTAGAGTTGAAACCCGTCATCCAAAGCCCATACTAAATTAGATGCAAAGAAAATGGCTAGTGAATAGGACTGCTAGATTATAAAGACTATAGACCAAGTCAAGACACTAATGAATTTGGTTTGGCAAATCTTGGTAGAAGCTGATTTGATTAATGGGATCAAAAGTACAAAAAAAGAAAACCAATGAATTTTATGATTTCCATAACATCTATGGCCCACACTCTTCAAACATGCAAAGAGTTTTATGCTATGGTTCAAAGAATGAAGAATGAAGGTAGCATTAAATTTTACAATAAAAAAAAAGCCTCACAGACTTGGTTAGTGAATGCGACACCATCTATTAACACCATGAAAAGGATGGGAATAATCTTTCTGATGGGGTTGGAATGTCATTGGTCTTATTCAATAATCAACCAAGTGTTAAAACTCTATCTATTTAATCCACGCCAAAGATAATCATTCAACTTTCATCCTTTTCCCTTAGAACGACAACAAGGCAATACCTTGAAAATATGAAGCAAAACTGTAATCAATAGAGAATCTAGTCAACAAATAGCAAATGTTGACCTCTTATGGGTAAGCCATCTAACTCAAAGTGGTAGATGTTATGCCTCAACTGCATTAAGAAGTGAAGTCTAGCAAAAGAACACTACTTTTATTCCTCAAACAATAAAGTCTGTAACCAAATTATCAAATTCAATTGCTATCAAGGAGAATGAGAAAGAAGCTACAGAATTCCTTAAGTTTACCAAGCATAGAAAATACAACATCATTGGTTAGTTGAGAAGCAACCTGCTAAGGCATCTATCCTGTCACTACCATTGAACTCCCAAGCTTATAGGAACACTATTTTCAAAGTCTTGAGTAAGGCATTTGTCCCTCCCAACATCCTAATAGTTAAGTTAGATCATCCAATAACCAACATCACTGCTAATAACTATATACCTCTTAACAATGATGAAATCCCTCATAGAGGAAGAAAAAACTATAAAGCCCTTCACAACACCACATTGCAAAGGCACACCCAAAGTGTTCATTTATAACAGGTCAGTATTGAATGTAATGCCAATATCATGCTTGAACAAGCTCCCTATTGATGCACTCATATTCAAAATAGTTGCACACTTGTGTGAGCATTTGATGGAACTTGTAAAAACATCATAGGAAACATCATCATTCCATTCCAAATCAACCCATGCACATATGAAGTATATTTCCATCCGATAGATATTGCTCTATCATATAACTGCCTATTAGGAAGGCCTTAGATTCACTGTGCGAGGGTAAAACCATTATCACTCCAACAAAAGTTAAAATTCATCATTGAAACAAAGTTATCAGCATCGGAGAAGAGAAAGATATTATTGTTGCTACTTCAACTGATGCCCTATATATCACACCTCATGAAGATGTTTCAAAATCCTCGTTTAAGTCCTTTGAGTTTGTCAATGCCATTTATGTTAAAGAGGGGTTGCCAATGTTGAGCTTCACCTATTGAAAAGCACTTATATGGGTCTAAAGTTAAGTGTCGACAAAGGTGCTAGGGCTAGAAAGAGACTTAAAAAGCATCTCTAAGGAATTGTCAGAGCTTTCAAAGTTGTCAACCAAATCAACAAAAGAGGGTTAGGGTTTAAGTTGAGTGCATAATGGAAAAGAAATCAAGCTTAGAAGAACATGAAAAAAAGGAAAGCTTGTTTGTTAGGGTAAGAATCAATGATATTTCCATCACTCTAGGAAAGTTTCTATCTAAGAGGATGTGTGAATATCAGATCTAATAACATTGCACTTGTACTGAACAAAGCATTTTAGGGATCTCTCCATTAATGCGACCGATAAGCTGAAAACATCAACAATGGACTAGGAAACTAGTTTGTGTTTCCCAAGATTTGTTCTTAGTGTTTGCACTGAAACTGAGATTCTTGTACTGTTCAGGTCTATTTCAAAGTATTTTATAAACTAAACCTAAATGCTCCACCCAAGGGCATTGAAGGATCTTTTATAGAGGCACCCTTTTATTAAGTATTATCAATGAAAATGACTAGCATTATGTATTTCATCTTTTGTGTCCATTTTCATAATTCTTACCAACTCTTGGACCTTCATTTACGTATTTTTTCACCTATATTGTTCTTTTCCCATATTTTTAGGTAAGTAGATGAAAATGACATAAATATTCATACTAAGATCTAGATATCAATTTTTAGCAACCAGTCTGCATCAATGAAGACAAGTCTGAAGAAGATTCTAAAGAAAGTCCTATACCCCTAGACCTATTAAGATTAATTAAACAAGAAGAAAAACAGATATTACCTCATAAAAAATCCACTAAAACCATAAACTTGGGAACAGAAGAAAATCGAAAAGAAGTCAAGATTAGAACCTTCTTAAACCCATCAACCTAAACCAAAATAATAAACCTCCTCCAAGAATATCAAGATGTGTTTGCTTAGTCCTACCAAGACATGCCCTGATTAGACACCAACATTGTGGTCCATAAACTTCCCTTTAAACCTGAGTGCAAGCCCATACAATAAATTCTTAGAAGGATGAAAATGCAGATGCTTTTGAGGATCAAAGAGGAAATGAAAAAGCAATTTAAGGCAGGATTTGTTAAGATAGCTAAATATCCTAAATGGGTAGCCAATATAGTCACGATCCATAAAAAAGATGGCAAAGTGTGGATGCATGCAGACTATAGTGCAATAGAGCTAGCCCAAAAGCTAATTTCCCTTTGCCTTACATCAACACCTTAGTAGACAGACTACCAAAAATGCACTATTTTCTTTCATGGATAGGTTTTTAGGGCATAACCAAATTAAAATGGCAGTTGAAGACATGGAAAAAACCACTTTTATGACTATGTAGGTAATTTTTCTACAAAGTAATGCCTTTTAAGCTCAAGAACACTAGGGTAGCTTATCAAAGGGCAATGGTAACATTATTCCATGATCTTATGCACAAAGAAATAGTGGTCTTTGTGGATAATATGATTTCCAAATCGCCAAAGAATTGTGAACACATTGCCAACTTGTAAAAACTCTTCAAACAATTTTGCAAGTACTAACTCAAGCTAAATCTTGTTAAATGCTTATTTGGTGTTACATTCAACAAAGTATTAGACTTATTATAAGCAAAAAAGGAATAGAAGTTGATCCTAACAAAGTCAAGCCCATTCAAAACCAAACATTACCTAGGACTCAAAAAAAGTAAAGAGTTTTGTAGGAGGGTTGAAGAATATAGCCCAATATATATGTTAATTGATCGACAAATGCGATCAAATCTTTTGGCTACTTTGAAAACAAAATCTCAAAGAATAAAATGAAGAATGCCAGAAAGCCTTCAATAAAGTCAAACATTACCTTTCAAAACTACTAGTACTTATGCCATTAGTGCCCAATTAACCTTTAATCTTATATTTATCAGTTTTTTATAGGTCAATGGGTTATGTATTGGGTCAACATGATGAGTTGGGTAAGAAAGAGTAGGCTATCTACTACTTGAGCAAGAAGTTCATGGAATAAAAATAACTATTCAACAATGGAGAAGTTATGTTGTACTTTAGCATAGACAACCTGAAGGTTAAGGTAACATGCTATACCATACCATGTGGCTGATCGCTAAACTCGATCATCTCAAGTATTTATGTGAGGCCCCTGCCTTATTAGAGAGATTGGCTAGGTGGCAAGTCTTGCCCTTTAAATATGACATCATATATCTAAACTAGAAAGCCATTAAGGGTAGCACAATAGCAGACTTCTTGGCAAGCTAAGCAATAAATGAATATTAACCTTTGAACTTTGAATTTCTTGATGCAGATCTAACATGCATATTCAAGGTAAAAGACATTATTGATTATAGTTTATCTTGAAAAATATACTTTTATGAAGCTTCAAATGCATAGGGGTATGGAATTGAGGCAATCCTTATCTCACCTTTAGTAAGATTGAACTTTGATTGTACAAAAATATACCTGAATGCAAAGCCTGTGTCATGGGGCTTACTTCAAGCCATCATTAAAAGGGGCATCAAGATTTTGTAAGTATTTGGAGATTCAACCTTAGTTATCTACTAACTGAAAGGAGAATGGCAAATGCATGATGCTAAACTAATTCATTACGACAAGCTGATCTTGAAACTCAAAAAAAATTAATGATATCAGTTTTTAACACTAACCTCAGGAAGAAAACTAAATAGCTGATGCCTTGGCCACCTTGTTGTCTATGTTCAAAGTGAATCGAGAATTAAATGTTGGTCCCATTTAGATGAGCATTTATACAACTCCTGGACATTGTTAGAACATTGATGAAAAGAATGATGGCTTGCTATAGTATCATGACATCCTTTTGTACATTAGAGATCAATAATACCCTAAAGTGCTACTGAAACAGATAAGAAAACCATCCAAAGAATGGCTAGGAGCTTCATTTTGGCCAGTGGAATTTTATATAAAAATGGTTAGGTTCAGGTACTACCCTAATGCATGGATAACATTCAAGCCAAAATAATTCTTGAAGAAATCCATGAAAGAATCTATGGTACATATGCCAATGGATATTGAATGGTAAAACAAGTTATGTGAACATGCTATTATTGGTTGACTCTAAAAAAAGATTGCATTGACCATGCTCGAAAGGTACCATAAATGCCAAACCTACGCAAACAAAATCCATGTCCTGCCATCACCTTTATATGTACCTTTTTTTATGTAGGACATGGATATGACCAAATTGATAACCCTTAAGGCTTCTAATGGACACTGCTTTATTTTGGTTGCTATTGATTATTTCACCAAGTGGGTAGAAGTGGTTTTTTATGCCAATGTCACCAAGTCCATTATGTGCAAATTTGGGAAACGAGACATTATATGCAGATATGGGCTTCCTCAACAAATCATCATAAATAATGCAACTAACTTGAAAAACAAGATGATGCAAAAGTCTGTTCCTAATTTAAAATTTAGCATGATAACTCGATGCCATATCATCCAAAGATAAATAAGGCAGTCGAAGCAACTAACAAGAATATTAAGAAAATAGTTGAAAAATGGTTGTAACATATAAAGATTGGCATGAAAAGTTACCTTTTGCACTACACGCCTATCACTCAAGGTCTTAATGGAATCTCAACTTGGAAAAGCTAAATAGGTCAGGAACTGATATGAACAGCTCAATCTCATTGAGAAAGAAAGAATGAAAGCCATCTATCATAGTTAGATGTATAAAAAATGCATGATGAGAGCCTATAACAAAAAGGTCCATCCTTGTTAATTTCAAGAAAGTGACCTAGTACTCTAACAAATCTTTTCGACTCATAAAGATACTCAGAGAAAATAGACTTTAAATTAGGAAAGGTCGTACATGGTTAAGCACGTGTCTTTTGGAGAAGCCTTGATTGTAACAAGATGGATAGTGGTGATTTGCCTAATCCTAACAATTCTAAATTTGTTAAGAAATATTATGCCTGAAAGGATTCTAGGATGAAACCTGGAAGAATGTTTTATCTTTATTCTTTTTTCAAAAAAAAAAAAGAGAAAGCTCTAGAAAAATAAGTATACTCAAGTTAAAAACTCAAAAAGTAGACATAAGCAACCAAACTCTTTGTAAGATTTGACCTAATCTAAAACCACCCTTCATTGACTAGAAAACCAAATTATAACTTAACCTATCTTTTCTATGATAAGGTACTCTACCAAATCTTATTCTCACCCATGCCCAAAAAAATAGTGTCTACCTAACCTCGGGGCAACCATCTGACCATATAGCAATCCAAAAAATCTTCTCATGAGTTGGCCAACACTAAAAGGATTAATGGCTTGAGAAAAGTCTCTGCAAGCACCTAGTGGAAGATTTATGTCATCAACATCAGGGGCTAAGCAACCAGAAAGTCCTTTTTTTAACTCTTTTATAGCTCAAAATCTTTTATGATCTTTGAATTTGTCATAGCTTATACCCTTTTCTTTTAAATACAATCACTTAATTTCTCTCAAAGTCCATTTGTAACTCTTGTATCCCATGTTGCATCATGTCTATCATTTAATTGATAATGATTGATAAATGAACAAAATAGATAACAAGATTTCTTAGTATTACTGTGAAAGATGGAAACTTCCCGAGATATTTATTTCATGTCTAAAAGATTAAGAATGAACCTTGAAACCATAAGCAGGCTTACTTTTAAACCTTCACATTCTTAAAACATTTTTAAAATCTTCTTCCCAGTAAACCCTAGCCCAAAGGAAAAGGGTAAAATTATTTTCCAACTATCCTCCAAATAATCGAAGTTTAGTTCAGTCCACCGAGACCAACAAAGACACCCTCTGAATCAAAATTGACAATAAAAAATCATCGATACTTGCAGTAAACTTAACTTAACAAGAAGTTCCCAAACACCAGCTATTCAAGCTTAGAACCTTTCTTTCACAATCAAAGGCCATCTGTACCTTCTAAAAGTAACCTTAACATTCAAAACCTTAAAAATTTTGGAAGAAGCTTGGTGAATCCTAGGAAAGAGATCACTTTATCAAACTCGATGAGGAATAAATGACTAAAATGACCAAAATCGATCTTCATAAAGGCTCTTAAAATCATCACGTTTGCATCAGTTAAGCACATTTGTATCTTTATATATCCTTTATACAATAATGAACACCCCTCTGGTACAAGCACCTCTTTACAAAAGTTAAACTAGCTAAGAACTTTAGGTATAAATTCCTGTTTTCAAAAAGCCTTGAAAAGTTTTAGGTAAAAATACCTAACTTTTTGAGCTCATAAATCGAAAGCCATCTAAATGAAGCATCTAAATTCATATCATTTAGTCCACAAAAAGTTGGATACCTTTTTTCTTGTAGTCCACATAGAGTTAGATGCCTTTTTCCTTTTAGTCCATAAAGTGCTAGACATCTTTCTTCTTTTAGTCTAAAAAGAGTTGAATGCCTTTTTCTTCCTTTTTAGTCCACAAAAAGCTAGACTTTTTTTTTCTTTTAGTCCATAAAAAGCTAGACGTCGTTAAGTCTATCTACAAAAAGCTAGGCACCAGTCGAATCTATCCATAAAGAGCTGGATATCGATCGAGTCTGTTTACAAAGATCCAGGCACTAATCAAGTCTGTTCAAAAAGAGCTAGACACCAATCAACTTTGTCCACAAGAAGCCACCACCAATTGAGTTTGTCCACAAATAGCTAAAGTCAATCGAGTCTACTCATAATGAGTTAGGTACCAATTGAGTCTATCCATTAAAAATTGGATGTCAATTGAGTCTATCTGCAAAAAGCTAAAACTAATTAAACCTGTTGCAAAGAGCCAACCACTAGTTAAGTTTATTGGCAAAGAGTTAGGTACCAGTTGAATCTATCCATAAAAAGTTAGACGTTGGTTGAGTTTGTTCGCTTAAAGACGGGCACCAATTGAGTCTATCTATAAAGAGCTAGATGTTAGTCGATTTTGTCTACAAAAAGTAGAGCACTAGTCCAGTCTATCTGCAAAGAGCCAGGTTTTAGTCCTGTTTGTCTGCAAAGAGTCAGGCACCAGTTGAGTCTATCCATAAAGAGCTAGATGTTAGTTAGGTTTGTTTACAAAGAGCCAAGCATAAGTCAAGTCTATCCATAAAGTGCTGGATGTCAGTTGAGTCATCCATAAAGAGCTAGGCACTAACCAAGTCTATCCACCAAGAGTTAGGCAATAATTAAGTTTATCTGCAAAGAATCAAACACCAAGCGAATCTGTCCATAAAAAGTTGGGCAATAATCCAGTCCCCCTGCAAAAAGTTGGGTACCTATCAATTCAAAGTCCATATTAGCTAGCATCTATCTAAGAAGGTCAAACTTTAAAAAAGAATCTGAAAGCCTAATAAAGAGGTTAAACTGTACAAAAACCCATTCTGACTTTCATTGAAATTGCTGCCAATATATTATGATCATGGCAAAACATTAATTAAACTTTAATTTTTGCAGGCATTCAAGAAACACACCCTACCCTAGATAAAATAGTGCCTATTTATCTTTACCCTATTCCTAATACTCAACTATGACTAAAGAATGATAGCTATGGACACCTTATTTTGTCTGAGCAATCATCTAAAGTATCAGAAGCCATCATCTTGGCATCCTCAAAGTTATACAAATAAGCACGAGTCAATTTTTTATCATATTTTACCAAAGTAAGGTAATTCAAAGAGCCAAAAGATTGTATAAGTCATATATGTAGGTATTGATACCAAGCTCTTATAATGTTAAAAATTCAAATTTTCACATATAGTATTGATACGAGAAGGTTTGGTATTGAGACCTTAGGTGTGGTATTGATACTTAGCTTCTTTGTATTGATATAGGCCTTGGAAATAGCTAAAATAGTTATTTTTGGCCAAACATATTGATAGTTAAGCAAGAGCATTGATATGAGCCTTTATACTATTGATACATACCTCTGAGTCTTGAGACTGGAAACTTAATTTGCTCTTGATATCGATACATGGTTCATTGTATCGATATTGATTGGCCAAAATTACCTTATGTATCGATATGAAATGTTTTGTATAGATTTACCAAGGCATTTTTGCCCAGTTCGAGCCATTTTTCAACCTTTGCACCATTGATCTAAAAATCCATGCGTCTTGTACCAAAAATCATCAAAATTCATACCAAGCCTTAGCTTTAGACTTGTGTTTGGATTTTAACAAAATTTTAAAGCCTAACTAGCCATGACAGAGGACAGTAAGGGATATTTTATGACATTATGCAACTTGCTAAGGTGTAAGGCTAATTTTTCTCAATGCTCAGCTGCATAAAGTGGCCTCGATCCACTATTTTTGCTGAGCAAACCAATGGCTTTACGTGGCAACTAAGCACAGTACTTTGTCCCTACATGAGGTACATGCACCGAAACCCTTTATTTTTTGCATTTTTTATCTTCAAATTCACACGGCTATATATGCCAACTTTGGCTTAGCTAAGAAAACCATACAAAAAAACCCAACAAAGATGAAAAAAACCTGCCATACATAGAGATTCTTAGAAAAAAGACACTCACTTTCATGAATTTTCTCAAAATTCCCCAGCCTCTAAAAACATAAAAATTTTTCTTGTACCTTTTTAAAGCTACCACTAAAACCTTTTTGGAACCCTCTATTCCACTTATCTTTCTTCTCAATACTTTCTTCCATCCACACCCTAACTAAAAAGCTCTATTTTTTTAGCACTTTATTGCTGCCCAATATCAAAAAAGGGAAAGATATGAGTTCAAAGTTGCTGCTCAAAGAAAAAGTCTGAAGCTTGAGGCTTTTTGTATATTTTTTCCCTTTGCTCTATTTATTTTCTTATTCTTAAGCATTTACATCATTCTAGTGACCTCTTTATTTTACCATAACCCTTTTAAAATTCTCATGCATTATTTTGGCCTTGGTTGTGGTAATCTTAGGATTTTGATGATCCTTTTAATGCCTTAATGTTGCTTGGATCGTCAAACATGTCATGCTTTATTTTTATCACCAAAATTGTCCCTACTCATTCATATCTGTCATGCTTTGTCCATTCCCACATACTAAAGACATGCTTAAATCTTCACCCTAAAATGTTGTAAGCATCTTCATTCATTTTCTTGCATCTTGGTAGGTTTTATGAAACAAAAATTTCATCTTAAAAGTTGCAACATACTTTCCTTTGGTTAATATCATTATATGGCTTCATTCTTGATGTCATTTGTAAGGATAACATTCTCTTGCATCTTACTTATTATCATTTTACATTTTGGCCACATTTTCCTTGCCAAAACATCATCTTTTGCTTAAATGTGTCATCTATGTTCATTTTCACGCATGATATAGTTTATTCTTCACATGTTTGCTTGTTGACTGCAAAAATTTGATTTAAAAAACCCCCAATTAAATCTATGTTGCTTTCATTAAATGGAGGATAACATGGATTTAATGTTTTCACAAAGTTGGTCCTCCAATCTTAGGGATAAATCAAGTTTTCTATGTTTGGATTCATTGTCAAATAAAGTTATAAGTTCTAGTTTCCAAAATAAATGGTCTTTTACTTGTTTTAAAATGTATAGGCCTTGATCTAGAACTTAATGCCCTTATTTGTGGCATGGTCAATGGGTTGTTTCATCATCCCAAACTACTGCAGGATTATGAAATGAGCTGATGATGCCTATGTCATTCATTTATTTATGTAATGAATGTTCAGACGTTATTGGCTCGAGCTTAGTCCTAAGAATCCCAAAAATATCGAACAACTCTCTATTTTGGTTTAGTAGCAATCTGCCCACTATTAAAAATTGTTTTTAAGACTAAACACATTTTTTAGAATTTTATGATATTTTTTCTTTAAAGAACTTTGAATTACCTTTCTAATGGTGCCTTTTCTTCACCTGGACCATTCTAGATAAGGGAGTTATAATTTTTAAAACCTTTTCTATTTGGAACCCTTAGAACCAACAAACTACATTCTCTTTGGGCCATTTTGCCCACCAGATGATTTTTTTAAATTTTTTAAATATTTTTCTTAGAAATTTTGTAAAATTCTTTTTTTGAAAAGGTATTATTTGTGATTTAACGATACCTAATGATTATGAGGCAATTTTTTGAAGTCCATTATGTCTTTTTCCATGCATATGTCTTTGGTGTTAAAATAAACCCAAATTCAAAGATTTATTCCTCCTAGAAAGTGATTTTTTAGGATTTTTAGAATATTTTTATATTAAACTCTCGAGTCACTTTTCTATTGGTACCTTATCTGATTTTCTAAGACCTCCTAGTTTACCTAAAATAAATTTGGGAAGGGAGACAACGTGATGCTATCCCTTGTTTTTAGAATTAAAATTAATCAAACTCCCTAACCACCTTTATCAAGTTGTTTGAACATTTTGAAGTGTACCCGATTGATACTCCATAAAGTCACATAATATAACACAAGCCTTCTAGACTCGAATCAAGGCTAAAAAAAATGAACATTTATTTCAAATGTTCAAGTTCTGTTTTCAAAATACCTTTTTCTACCCAAAATATTCCTTTTAAAAAAAATAAAACTTTCACCTTTGAGGATACTCCAACCCTACTTTCCGAGGAGATACTCCAACCTTACTTTTTATTCAAAACTTAAATTTTCTTTTTCCTAAATCTTTTTGGGATTATTAATCAAACTCTTTAAATCTTGGGGGATACTCTAACCTTGCTTTTCTAGAGGATACTCCAACCTTGTTTTTCATTTAAAATTTGAATTTTTCTCTCCCAAAACTGCCCAATCAAAATTTTTTTTTTAAACACATCCAAAATCATCACAACTGGGGATATTCCAACCTATCTTCTGAAGGGATACTCTAACCTTGCTTTCCAATCAAAATTCAATGATTTTCTCTCTCCCAGACATCCTAGACCATTTTAATCAAAATCTTTTTTTCTAACCCTTAAGTTACCTCCCGAATCCAAACCTATCTCAAAGTTATCACTCCGGTTATTCCTCAATAATCGAAGGTAATTACGAGATACATTTCGATCGTCCCCCCTTTCTTATACTTTTGTGTGTGATTTTTTATGTGATATTATCATATTCTTTTTCATCTCACTAACATGTTTCCTTTTCATAGTGACTATCATGCATTCATATTTTAAAAATTGTTGTAAAAAATTACAAGGCACTATTCTGCATTAGTATTTTTTTGGTACCTAAAATGGAATATCCAAATTTTAAATATTTAATTGAGAGATCATTTTCATTTAAAATCCTTATGTTCCCCACATCTTTGGGGCACAAAGGTGATATAAATTTTCCTTCAAAACTAGGATTTATAATTTACAAAATTTCATGCATTAAAGGGTATTATATCAAAATAATTATAAAATGGAATCGATTAAACTAAAACCAAAGTGAGATATAGTTAGTGGGTACTGATTTTGAGCATCATTGCATGCTAATCCTTCCCCCTACGTAGCCAACTCCTGAACCTAACTAATGAATTTTCAGACCATGCAGACCTCAAAATTGATGTATCGAGTTCATAGCTCAAACATTGTTTTCAATTGGCATTCGATCTTACTTAGCCTCAAATGACCGATGTTAACTCCAAATTTATGGCCACCTTGTGGTAATCTTTCGAGACTAGTAGGGTGAACGATTTGCCTGATAATATTTTTCTTAAGTTTATGCCTAATTTAAATCTCGATCAGGGGATAACCTAAAAGTTTTAACCAACATAACCGGGCACCATATATATATATATATCTTTTAAGTCGTGCATGCTCACTTCAGATCGCTAAAGCAAAGGTGTACATAGTGAGATGATTTATTCCTTATGGAGTCATATGTCACCACACAAGTCCCACTAGGCTCGAATTAAGGCCCAAACGCTTACTAAAATTAATTTTGTTTTATTTGAATTATCAGTTTTAATTTAAAAAACATATTTTCACAAAAAATTAAAAAAAATTAATTTCTCAAAAAGCACTTAAAGTTTTGTTTACATGGGTACTCCAACCATGCCTTTTCTAAGAGGATAGTCCAACTGCACCTTTCAAAACCTCAGTTAAAAGTCTAGATTTTCTCTCTACCAGACCACCCTCAGTATTCTTGCCAAAACTTTTTTTCATGCCTTTTGTTACCCATGAGTCCAATCACATCTCTAAATTACCATTTTGGTTATTCTTTAATAATCAAAGACAATTATGAGATATATCCCAACTATCCGTTCAGTTTTTTATGTGTTATTTATTTTTCTTTCTCTTTACCTTACCAATGCATTTCTTTTCTTGATTATTTTGCATCCATATTTTTAAGAATCCAATATCGTATAATCCCAGGCAATGTTCTAGTTAGTATCACTCTAGTGCTTGATGTAGAATATCATTTTCTAAATTAATTTAGAAACTATTTTATCAAAACTTTTATAGTTCTCCTTCTTCTTGGGCTTTATAGAGAGATAATTTTACTCTAAACCATCAAAATTTAGTATTTCTAAAATTACATCGTAAAAAGGGAATTATGTATGAAAATGACTATATAAAAACAGAGAAAATTGAAATCAAGAAATTTATGGCTAGATGGTATTAATTTAAGGTATTGTAAAGGTGCAATCCTCCCCACATAGAATTGTAAACGAACTTTAGTTTGCACAGACCATAAAAATCAATATCTTGAGTTTCATAATTGTAAAATATCAGTTTTAATAAGTGTTTACTCATGGCTAGCCCAAAATGACTGGTGGCCACTCTAAGTTTTGGCCAAGACCAATTGTAAGCAATTCATTTGATAGTCTCTTTTATTCTGATCATGAAGCCTTATATTGCTCTAATTCAAATTCCTAACTAAGGGATACACTTTTTAAGTCAAATGCATCTATTCAAGCTATCAGAGTACTAGGTACGTGGCAATATATGGGAATTTCTCACCATTTTCATATGAAACATCATTAAGTTATCTTTCCAACGACATATCATTTGCCTCATTTAGGGTCCATTTTAAAAAGAAATCCTTGGCTTATGATATTAATATGGGCATAAAATCAAAATTAAACATATGTGATGGAATTAAACAAAGAAACACCAAATTTCCTAACGATCTTTTGGAAGAGATGTGCATGTGATCAAACTGTAATTTAGAAACACAAATCTATCAGAAGTCATACGTGCTTGGAGATTCATAACTTTAAGCATGCTGTTCCCTGCATGAATGCACCATGGGTTGATTACTATGATCTCTTTTTAAGGCCAAAAGTAGTCCGAGTGTTATGCCTCTAATGGTAATCCACATAGATGCCTATTAAAGCCTTCGTGAAGTCTGATGTTTCTCTATGGCTAGCTAAAGGGCTTTTCAAGCCTCAACTAAAAGGTATCTCATCAATATATTTGATGTAATTTAAGAATGATTCCCTTACCCATTATGGCAAAAAGAAAGAAAAATAGCTTCATAGAGAAGTAGTTGTTTTTCATAAATGCTAAGAAATGGATCCAAAAATCATAGTTCTTGATTTTGGTTAATTCATTTAGGATAGAAAACTAATTTTCTATCTTTATTGGGATTAAAAAACTTTAAGGTCACCTAAAATACCAATCAACATAAAAGAGGCTTAGGAAAGCAAGATTTTAGGGCTTGGCCAATTTCATAACTTTGGTGAAAATTTAATCTCTCAATGTAGAAAACTATTTTTCTATCTTCATTGTGTTAAGAACAATTCAAGAAGACTAAAAAACCATGGTTAGGTAGAGAGAGTTTAGGGAAGCAAAAGGTTACACCAAACCCTTTTAGAAAAGTCTAAGGATTGGCTCATAGGGTTTTTCTTATGCTCCTTATAACTAAAACGCCTTAATAATCTATTTAAATATACCCTGGGCTAGGTTAGGCTTGACTATTGGGTTAACTAAACCCATTACTAACATATCCAGAAGGTGACTCCATTTTTTGAGTGTTTCTTAGAGTCCAATTAAAATTATTTTAACTAGCTTATCCAAGATTAAGCCTTAATAGTAACTTATTAATATTTTAGCCCAATAGCTTACCAAGATAGCCATTCCATGTGCCTAGCCCAACTTGGAATAGCTTACAACATAACCCTCTTGATTTGATAATTAAGGCTTTTGGCTCAATCCTTAAATTCACATATTAGATAATTTAATTCATAATTAAAATTTTCAACCCAAGTAAAATAATTTTTACTTCATGTAAATAATATTAAATAATTAATTAAATAATTATCAAATAATTATTTAAATTTTCAAATACAATTATTTGGCTTTATTTAATAATATCCCTAAAACCATGTCTACAAATAAGCATAATCTTGAAAAGATATTCTTATCTTTATTGCCTTATTAAGATATCTCCAATTAGATTTCATAAATCTAATTTATCTTAAATTATTCTTAGTTGAGGATATTTAATTAAGTCTTCATCATATACCTTTTATTTAATTAAGTCATACTTAATTAAATCTCAATTTTAATCTAATAGAGTATCTTATTATATGTGACCTATTAGGCTTCCATTATAACAAAAATAAACATAATTAACTAATAAAGTGTATTTATATTTATAGACCAAGTTGGCCTCTAGTGGCCACCCAATATGTAAGAAGATTCAATATAGCCTCTTTAAGAAACCTTTCAATGACCAGCCTTTCAATATCCTAGAAAGGCCACGACCATGGTGCAGTGTCTACTTATATATCAATCCATATTAGTTCCTTAACTTTTGGTTAACCTCATAAATTTAGAGAAACAATTTCTCCTAAATCCATCATGCATTTTGTCCAATGATTTTATCAAGTTAACCAAAGCCAAAAAAAATAAGATTTGCCTTCGATGTCACTTGAAGTGGTGAATCATCTCTAGATCACTCATCCACCTTCGTATCGTTCATGCCATACGCAAACCACCCCGCTATAAGCATCTATCTATTATGGACTTGTTCATGATGGGTTCACTCCCATACAAGAGGACCTGGTATCACAAGTTTTAGGACTAAGGTACACGACTAGCACATAAGAACATATTTGATAGACACTTAAGCAACTTCTACTAAATAAAGTTCTTATACAGGCCAAGTTCATTGAACTTGTTTCTATAAAACAAACCCCTATATGTATCCCCAAGTATCTATATACTTTAACTTCTATGAGATCAAAAAGTTATATGCATTAGATGCATGCAGGCTTAGCATATGCTAGTCATTATGCATTATCAATACCCTATCTCGACAATAAAATGATTAGCAACATTTTTACAAACATAGCTTTGATGTAAAAGTATCTCATCATCACAACTTATTACTAACTCTTCAAGGCTATTGTGCTTCATGTGTTTCATTCAATAAATGTTTGCATGATTGTCAATCACCCACTAACATGAAGGAAAATGTTAAATCACTAACTAAAGTGATTGGTTTATGTTATTAACTATTACATTCATTATTCAATCTGATTAGCTTTGGGGCATATATTAACACATTTGAATCAAGAATAAATTCGGGAAGTAACACAGTGTAAAATGTCCCTTGTTTTCTAGAATTAGGTATAATTCATGATTTTCATGTTGTCACTACTTAAAGATGTTTGAACACCTTGGAATAAGCTTACTTTGTGTCTTTACAGGATTGTGAGGTAGGCATAGTTCATTTAATGCTCAGCTTGAGGTTCATACATTTTTAAAAAAATTTAACTCAAGCTTTCTTAGAAACTTCTTTTTAATTTAAACATCAATTTTCACCCTTTTCTAAAAAATTTAAGAAATATGTCTTTTTTTATGCTTACTAATGAATTTTATAATTATTTTAGCTTTTCAACCCCTTTTTCAAAACTCCTTAAAAATCAAAGTTTTTTTCTCTTTCTAATTTTTTTATTTTGTTGAATTATTACTCAATTTCATGCCTTAACCATCATTTGAGTCCAAGCTCATCTTTAAGCCATTAATTAATTATTTCTTTAAATAATTAAAGATAATTAAGATATATATCTTGAATCACCTTTTTGCCATTCTTTGTTATTATTTTATGATATGTCATTATGATAATTACATGTTGTAACTAACATTTCTTGCTTTATAAAAATGACAAATGCATCCATGGAAATTTGATTAAATATTATCTAAAAAATTTAAGGTAAAATTTTTGAGTTGAGGCCCTCATTTTGAGTTATCTTAGGATCTTGGTATGGAAGATGCCAAAGGGATGCCTAATCAGAAAATACACTTTTCAAATCCAACCTAAAATTTTATTTTAATAAAAACTGTGCTTTACCTTACCGTAGAGTATAATGAAAATCAATTTTATAAAACCTGGGTTACTTATTTCAAAATTCATCCAAGCATTTTAGGTTATAATTAAATAGTGACAATTAAAACTGAATTTGAGATAATATATAGCTAGATGGTACTTGTATACACCCTATTTTGTCTGAGCCCTTAATTGATTTTTTTCTTAACTTTAGGGGTTAGATGGAATTTCTTAGGTCCAGATCCTCTCAAATGAGTTATAAAAGATGGAAAGGTCCAATTTAGGTTTTGGTTAGTGTCTATGTGCTTAGGTTAACATAATAAGGTATTTGAGCTTGATTGTTCAATTTAAAAGATAGGTACCAAATTTGGAAATTCAAGACTCATGTCTCGAAAATCCAAGAATGTTAAAAGTTGATTGGTAGAAGTTTTTTTAGGTTATATGAACATTTATTGATGACATTTGAGAGAAAAAAGACTTGTTTTAGAAAATGAAATCAAAAGTGTAGGTAAAGTGAATTGTAAAATGTTAACTTTTTAGCCTAAAGTTAGATTTTGAAATTAGAAGAGTTCTATAACCCAGATTTCAAAATTGATTACACTGGAATGAAATTAAATAGGGATTTTAGGTCAAGAAGGTGTGATAGATATCGGGCTATTAAAAGACCTTAGGAATTTATAATACAAGAAATTCCAAAAGGCTTAATTCGAAAGGTCCAAGATAGAAAAATTTAGATTTTTCTAGGAAAAAGTCATTAAGACACATTTTTACTACAAGATAGAACTTTCAATTATATTTTTACATTGACAAATCATGATTAATTAAATGACATAAAAATTCTGTACAAAGCTAGTATAAGAACTATGCCATACCCACATTCAACATGCGTTAAATATGCAAATTTTGCTTATCTATTAATTAAAGGCCTTGATGTTATTTTTCCTTAATTATGTTAAGAGGTTAGTGATTAAGCTAACATTATCCTAGGTGATTTAAGCTTAAGTCACCAATTTTGAGGCTTAAAATAGGGGTGAATATCCACATTTTCATCATCTTTTAGCGTTTATAAAATTTTAAAAATTATAGAATATTCATTTTTCTATCAAGCTTTTATCATTTTTAGAACAAGACCAAAGTTAGAGTAGATATAATCACTGAATTATCTCTTTAATTTCAATTAAATTTCATGATTAATGTTTGATTCATGCCTCTCTATGCTTAAACATGATTTAATCTTTTTTTAGTTTTAGTCAACTTGAATCATGATGATCTTATGCTTAACCTTGATTTGAGCTATGATTTACTTGATTTCTTATCGTTTAAAGCATGATTATTGATTAATTGTTGAAATCTAGCTTGAATCATGATTAATAAGCAAGATGAAGTATGAACATGTGATCTCACTAGATCTAGGGTTCGGCCAACATATTGTCTTGATATTTTGATTATTTAATCTAAGTTAAGCTAGAATATAATGATGTTGAACTAAAATTAGGAAGTTTAAATGATGAAATCATGATTCTCTAGCTAAATAAGTTGTTCGAACATGCTTAAGAGCTTATTCCTTATTTTAGTTAGCTTAAGCTATACGGATCTTGAGCTTAATTGATCTAATTTTGCATAATCTTATTAATTTGAGCAAGTATATAGCAAAAATCAAGTGGATACAGCTTGAATCATGAGCTAAATTATGAAATATTAGGCTTTTGGACTTAGAGAAGTGTTTTAATAAGAGGAAATATGCATACCTAGATTTTGCCAAGTCTAAATGTTCATGATCTCAGGTTCAGTTAGGCTTAAATAATGATATGTTGATGAATCTTGTTGAGTTAAGTTAGGATAAACTTGAATAAGTCAAAATTGATGCTTAATTGGATGAAATTATAAGCTTTCTTGTGTAATTCTTAAGTTCAAATGGTTAAAAGCATGTTTTAAATGTTGATCATGCTGATTGAATTGAATCTAAGCTTTTTTTTCTTGTGTTTAATTGTATTAATGAGATTTAATCAAAAAATAATGTTTAGATAAGCATAATTAGCCTAGGAGTATTTGGCCATAGTGAATTTTATGTTTAGAATAAGCTTTGTGGATAATTAGTTGTTAGAACTATAGGTTAATATTTTATATATTTGATAAAATACATTTTAGAGTGTTTAGAATATATAAAGACCTTGTTTTGTCAAAAAGATCCCCTAAAAGCAAGCTTTGGTTCACTTAATCAATAAATAAGTCAAAGTTTAGCTGTGTTGAACAAGTTCTTTAATGAGCAACTTAGGGTTATTAAATAAAATAGCTTGATTCAAAGCTGATTTGTAGTAATTTGTTTTATAGAAATATGTTTTGTTGAGTCTAAACTTGTTGTGCCTCCCTAATGCACAGGCTTAGCCCCAATCCTAGTCAATCAAACAATCATAATAATAACTATTGAGGGGATTATAATTGAACACTGACTAAATTTGAGAAAATTAGAAACTCGAATAATGTGCAACTAGTCTAAGGCCTGACTCTCTAAAGCTCCTAGTAAAATTATAGAAAAAGCTATCATAATATATTGAGATGCAAACATCAACATAGTAAAGCAGTCAACACTTTGAATCATCATAGGGCTCTAGTCAGTTCGACAAATTGCTCATTTGAACCTCTTATACCAAAATACAAGAGTGACTAGGTTAATAAGTCACCACTAATCCTTTTATGGCTATGTGTGATCAGTCACCTATTAAAACCATTCATTAAAGACTTATGAAACTCTTAGGAATGATTTTATAGCCTCGGTATGGTAGAAATCTATAAGCTGGGCTCAAGAGTTGTTTACACTGTAAGTAAGGATTCAATCCTTGTTATGATGCCCAAAACTTGGTACCAATTAATCACATGTATTGAACTATGTTTTTCTTGGTTTAAATCATATGTATTCAATCATAATCCCCTTTTTCTCTATCAAAATTGAACAAATATTGCAAAAAAAATGTATCCCAAACTCTTATCGGGACTAGCTCTGATTTACAACTGATTCAAAGATGAAATCTTTTACAAAGGAAAAATTTAGCAAAAGAACTTAACTTTAAGAATAGTAGCTACTTGACTCCAATTTCAATACTTTCCATTAACTTTGACTCCTTTTAAAAGAAATCATGAAGATAGTAAACTTAAACTAAATTAAAGAAATCATAACCTTGAAAACAAGACTAAAAGTAAGTTTTATTTAATTCAACTTGGAAGCTTTAATGTGACCCATAAGGACCTTTTATAGAATACTCATAGACTTATTGACATACTTAGCATGACTTCTGGAATCAATCCTAAGACATCCGAATACCTTGGAATAGTGAACACCAAACCCAAAAAGATTTGAAAACAAGGGCAAATTTAACCTTTCATGTTTTTTGAATTTATTCTAGGTTATTCTTATCACATAAAATCATCAAATCAAATTCTATGGATGTTGACTCACTATATAAAAGTATTGAAAAAATGCCAAAAAAATATTTTGTTTGTCACATAAATTTTTTAATTAGATTCTACTGCATTGCATAGCATGTTTGACCAACTTGCTTTTCGAAATTTCTTCCTAATTCATCTAGAATATCCATTAAATGAGCCACACATTCTTGGAAAGAATATTCATTCTAATTTTGTTATAATTATAATCTGCTAAGCCTGTGCTGAGAATAAGATTGGGGCACCTCGACTATCCTTACTAGGTAGTGGGAATAATTTAGGGACCGCATGAGTTAGGGATCATCTTAAATACATATATAATGAGTTATAAGGGCTAAACTCAGTTAACCATACTGAAAGTTTTGAGGTACCCTAAGATTAGGTGCAATCAAGAAAGCTTCTAACCTTTCTTTCACTTTATTTTTTTCAAGTTCAGACATCTAGTGGTTTCGAATAACTTCATCATTTGAGATTTTTATCATCTCATTGATACAACTTTATATTTATATTATTTATAACTTATTGTTTGGTTATCAGGTTGATGGTTAAAACGTGTCTAAAAATTAAAAATAAGCTAAGGTGAATAGACACCTCAGAGTTTTACATCATATATTATATTGTCAAGAACATTTAAACATATCGTTATGTTATCAGATTGATGACTAATAATGATGCTAAAAACATCTTGATAGCTCGATTTTGAGAAAAATGCCCTAAAGGAATCACTGCCTAAATTAAGACCATGTATCAATAAGGCTAGTCTTTTAAAGTTCAGTTATAGGTACATACCTTAATATCAAAATAATGTGTCCCTGTAATTTGAAAAAACAATAAAGCCTAAGAATGAAATTTTTCAAGACCATTCAAAATAAATAAATTATTTTGTATATCACTAATCTGTGATCTTGGTTACCTTTTTTATTTTGTTTGCATGCATTTTAGTGTTAATATTAATACATCCAAAGGTTATTGGTATAAAAGGGATAATGTCCATCCTAAAGGTTATTTGATATGGAATGTAAGGTCTCGATAAAAGAAAATTACTCTATATTAAATGATTGGTCAAAAGGGATTCAAAAGCAACATCAAAATGCTTTGAAAGTCAGGTATGTCTTGTCATTTCTAGTCTAAGTCAATATTGAGTTCTCACAAAATGACTCATTAGATTTACAGGTTATATGGGATTAATGGGATAACACCAAGAAAGATTTATTCATCATAAAGTATAGGGATATAACACTATTGGTTCAGGTCAAGATAGATGAGGCATTGCTCCCAGCTGTGGTGCAAATTTGGAATCTAAGGTATTGATACTTTACTTTTATTAAAGAGAGTATGGTCCTAACAATTAAATAGCATACTATTTTATTGAGTATAGAGTGCATCATTCTCGATCCTATGTATATTAAGAAGTCTAGTCCACTGACACTAAATAGATGGTTTACTAATATCAACAGAGTATCTAAGGCTTAAATTAAGGCATATGTGGTCAGAAAGGGTTAAAGCAATTGCATATTATGGTATATGCTATAAGATTTGATGGATAATTGCTCGAATCTAGAAAAGAAAAGAGATATCTTTACGCTCGCTGTTTACATATTAATGGTATTCCTTAAGACTTTAAGGCATATTAATGTAGCAGTGATTGATTTCTTTGATTAATTAAAGTAAAACATCAACATGGCTATGGTGATTCTAGCTAAAACAATATAGTCTTTGAACTTTTGCAAGAACAAGCCTAGGAGTAGATTCCACGATGTGCATTGCTGCTACAAATATAGGTTCAAAGCTACTTTTGGAAAGATGCAAAAGCCAATATCTGAATACAGTTCATTCTTCCCTATTACCAAGTTCCTTGGGAATGATTGGCTAAAGGATTATACTAAGGATCAATAAATGTTACTATTTTGGAACTTGAAGAAAGGTGATGTTATATGGAGAGCATCATGGATGTTCTCCTAGATTATGCTATATTAATACAGATGCCAATATTGGGTACCCTTGCTAGGTGTCTCGAGCTATATCGATTATGCATCTTTACTAGTTCAAAGGCAGTTTAAGTCCCAACAGTTCATTTTTTCGGCTCATGATCTAGGTGAGTTTGATTTTGCCTATGAAGGAAATGGCTATATAGTTTTTAAACTTTTGCAAGAAAAAACCTGGGGTAGATTCCTTGATGTGCATTGTTGCTACAAATATAATTTCTGTAGTCACTTTTGGAAAGATGCAAAAGCCAATATCTGAATATAGTTCATTCTTCCCTATTACCAAGTTCCTTAGGAAGGATTGGATAAGGGATTATACAGAGGATCAATAGATGTCGGTATTTTAGAACTTGAAGAAAGATGATGATATATGGAGAGCACCATGGATGTTCTCTTAGATTATGATATTTAATACGGATGCTAACATTAGGTACCCTTATTAGGTATCTTGAGTTGTATCAATTATGCTTCTTTACTAGCTCAGAGCAGTTTAAGTCCCAATAGTTCATTCCTTTGACACATGATCCAAGTGAGTTTGATTTTTCCTATGGAGGAAATGGCTATATAAAGAGAAAACAAGCTGTGACTAATGAATACAGAGAAACCTATCACATGCAGTTAGCTTGATATCGGGATAATATGACTCATACTTATGAGGTTTAGAAAGATAAGCTGGTTAATGACACTATTTTGCTTCTTGATGAGGATATGGTTCTTCTAGCATGAGAGTTATTATCTGATATTAAGTTGTTAAAAAAATTCAAGTTAGAGTGCAAGCGTTCTAGTAAAAAATTCTCAATTAGAAATAAAAATGGACAACTACAGTATGATCAAGCTATATGTGAATGACAATTGAAAGAGATCTATAAGAAGAAAAACAATGTCGAGTGAGATATGGAAAAATTGCATTAGGATAATGAATGACTTAGGCTTACTTTGAAAAATGCCAACATTGATAACTCATCTGAGGAATGGGAATCTGAAGTGGCAGAACTGAGCAAGAAAATGGACTCATAGAGAGGTAGAGCCAAAAGAAGTGCAAAATGGGTAGTCAAGCTTTTGGCTAGCCTATTAATGAGCCAAAAGAAAAATGACTGTGCCCTTGCTCAGTTACAAGTTTAGAGTAATGTCATCGTGCAACCTAGATCCCTTCGATACCTGATGTTCCTATCAAGGAAAAAGAGCAAAAATAGAGCATTGTCCCGATGAATGAGCAGAATTAAAAATGGCTTTATTTCTTGTAAAAAGATATAGTTAAATGATTCCTTTATTAAACTGATATGTGAAATCAGTTTTCTTATACAATAATTGATGAGGATATTAATGGCAATTTTCCATTGAAACTATTGCCTAAGCCCATGCCTTCGATATGTTTGCATAATATTCATGTCATTACATTCATGTGCTAACTCATTCTTTTTGTATATATGTGTACATTTGCATTCATGTCATAGCATGCATAATAATCACAATACAAATTCTAAATCTGGTATCATTCTTTAAGGAAAAAGTTTGAAAACACCTGTTTAGAGAAGATATAACATTCAATCTTAACTTAGAAATATGGAAAATAATTTAATGACTAAGATGGAGAAGATAAATAAACCACAAGAAAGGATGATAAAAGGTCAAGAGAAACTCAGATTACAATTTGCTAAGGTCATAGAGTTGATGACATTAGCTACTAAAAGGGAAAGAGTAAGTTGGAGGCTCGAGTTATCAGACCAAAGATAGTAGCCCTAAACAAAATTTACTGAGTCTATGAACGATGCATAGCTAGCAATGCAATGTCTCTGATTCAAGTGTCTTAAACCTTACCCTTTGCTGGAATCACTCTTAGGATGCATAGGTGTCTTAAAGCGATAGTGCCACGAGTGATTATTGATCAAGGGTTGAATTTGGGGTCTAATCTGGCAAATTTTTTGGTTTCTAATCTTAATGAGTTTGTTGAGTTAGAGAAATTTATGATAAAAGCATCTAAGCATACTGAAAAAGAGCAAATATAGTTGTAAGTCATAAAAAAGAGGCTAAAAGCCATAGACATAATAGATAAATTTGGAGTGTTGGGAGCTAAAAAGTTAGGTTTGATGTCTAGGTTGGTTATTCCTTCAAAATTTAAGATGCCAAATTTAGAAAAGTTTAATAGCACTATATGTCCATTAGCCCATTTTAGGATGATTGCACAAGATTGTGGGGTATGAGAATATTGAAAAGCTATTGATCTTTGCTTCTAAGATATTTTAACTAGTGCTGTGACTTAATGGTATGTGGGTTAGATGAATCAAAGTTTCGAACATGGTTGGACTTAGCCTAGGCTTTTTTGGAACAAAACAACATGTCATAGATTGGGTATCAGACAAGATGTGATTACACACATGGAAAAGAAGTCTAATAAGAGGTTTAGGCAATAAAATCAAATATGGAGAGATAAAGCTGCACAATTAATTCTTTTTTTGATGAAGAAAAAGATCATGATTTTTTTCATTAATACTTTAAGGGCTCCATTTTATGAGAGGTTGATTGGCAATGCTACTAAGAATTTTGCAACTATGGTGCTAATTTGAAAAATAATTGAGAGCGTTATTAAGAGTAGCAAGATGTCAAATGGTGAATCTTCTAGAAGTAATAAATCAACCTCGGGGAAAAAGAAGAAAAAAGAGGCCAGTGCTATTAACATTGAAAATAGTGCACCTATGAATCCTCCACCTTACTATTAATACTACTATATAGTATCTAGGTCGAGTTTGACTTCTTACTCATTTACTCCCTAGCTCTATACACTGCTACTTATAACTTGACATAATGCATCTAGAAAGTAGTAATTAGAGTATCTAGAGTGCTTAGAATGTAGTGAATAATCCTAGACTCATTAGGCCAGCAAACAACAGATAATAGTTTAATCCATCCTAATGTCTTACCAAGTTATACCCATGGTTACTTTAATGATAGTTGATAGCATCAATCTATGTCCAACCCTTACAACCTCTTTATAAGAAATGATATGATGCTAATGCTATATTTGAAAATCATAGGGGTGCACATGGACATTCGATAGAAAACTATTTGACATTCAAGAAATGGGTCTAAGTTTTTACTGATGCTAAAAAGTTAAAGTTTGAGCCCAAATCGGGTTCTAATGTTTCGAAAATCCCATTACCTAATCATATAAAGCCTAAAGTGAATATTATGATAGTAAAAGAAGCACATAAGGTTAAGGTGATGGTAAAAAAAGTAAAGATTTTTATGAAAATGACTGAAAAGCTCTGGTAAAAACTAAGATAATCTCAAGAAAAGTGATTTTAATGGGTAGTTTGGGGAAGTATTGCTAGTATCAGGGTATGTATAAACATAAGCTATAATGGTGTGATGATTTTAAAGCTAATATTTAAGAGTTGATGGATAATAAATAGATAAAAATCTATAAGGAATTTGATTAGTCGATAGTTAAATTAGTAACACAGCTAATAAGGGTTTATTATGGTTCAATCTGGAGTTGGTAGACCAATGTTTATTTACTGTGATGAGCCTATTATTAGTGCTATAATTGTGATGCCTACTCCATAAGTAGTCATTCAGTCTTCATACCATTTTCATACAAAAATGATAAACCAATTTCATAAAAGAATGAGTTTAAAACCATAATATCTAGAAAACTAAATCCTCAAGTCGATACTGTGATAGGAGTGAGTCTCATGAGTAGAAGTGAAAGGTGTTGTACTTTATCTACTATTAAGAAAGAAAAGTCAATGGTAGTTAAAGAGACTAGAGGTAAGCTGAAAATGTTAATATAGACTATTTGTGGGAAGTGAAAGAATTAGTAGGCAAGCAAGAAGCTGAAGAGTTCTTGAAGTTTATAAAGCATAGTGAGTATAGCATTATAGAGCACTTGAATAAGCAACCCATTAAGATATCAATGCTATTTCTATTGTTGAACTCGAAACCACATAGAAAGTCTTTACTGAAAGTCTTTAATCTAGTGTGCATGGTGCATAATATTTTTATGGAGAAAATAGGTATATTGGCAGACAACTTTATATCATTTACTGATGATGAGATTCCTTTAGAAGGTAGGGGCAGTGTGAAATCTTTTCATATCACTATCAACTGTAAGGGATATACATTACCACCGGTGTTATTGATAATGGTTTTATGTTAAGTGCATAATATTTTTATGGAGAAAATAGGTATATTGGCAGACAACTTTATATCATTTACTGATGATGAGATTCCTTTAGAAGGTAGGGGCAGTGTGAAATCTTTTCATATCACTATCAACTGTAAGGGATATACATTACCACCGGTGTTATTGATAATGGTTTTATGTTAAATGCTTTACCTTTCAGCACTCTGCAAAAAATGCCAGTTAATCTTCCATATATCAAGAACAATCATATCATTGGCCATGCCTTTGATGAAACTAGGTGAGAAGTGGTTTGTATGATTATCGTTCCTCTAAAGATTAGTCTATTTACTTATGAAGTGGAGTTTCAGGTGATGGACTATTAAGTAGGCCTTAGATTCATTCTGCAAGGGTAGTTCCCTCATCTTTGCACTAAAAATTAAAATATTGTGGGTGGTAAATTGGTTGCCAACTTGTTATCAATGGTGGAAAAAACATCATAGCTGTTATGTCTATTGATGCACCTTACATAGATCATAATAAAAAGATTCTTGACCGTTCCTTTTAGTCATTTGAATTTGTGAATACAAAAAACTATCGACTATTCAACTCGTTTGTCTCGATGTACCAAGATTAGATTAAAAACAACCTCAAAATGAGTTGCTAAGTCAATAAAGGATTAAGAAAGCATCCACAAGGAATAACTAGAGCCTTAAAAGTGGTCAATCAAATTGGAAAGAATGGTTAGGGTATAAAGCAAATGTTATTCAAAAGAGAAAATTGGTCAAGATGGCTAGAGACAAAAGAATGGCTGGGAAGATAGGCTTTAAACTAAATATGGATAGAATGACTTTTACTTCTTTTTGAAACATCTTTCATTTTACAGGTTATTTAGACTCGGATAAGGGAAGCCACATAGAAGAGGTCCTAATGTTATTGAAAAAGGCCTTGAGAGCATCAGTATCCCTATTGATGGCAAAACAAGATATCTTAGGGTCAGTTATTCTTTTCACCTATGATTATTAATTTTGGTCATAAAAATCTTGATAGAATGTAGGCTTTTCTATGAAAAATATTAAGAACTCTGCCTAAATGTTGAGGCCTAAAATATTTTGGGGTTTTTTATATTGGGCTCAGTTTATTGATCATTGTCAAATAAGTAATAAACACGATGCATTTTCATATCCATGTGTCCTTATTTGATTATGAATGCTTTATTTCTTGAAATGAATTAATTTTCTTTTCTTAAACGAACCAATATTGTTGCCATATACCCTATTTTATGTTTTCCCACCTACTTCGGTCTATCTAAAGTGGGAGCACCCTAGACTAAAAATATATGGTGTTTGGTCTGAGCCTTTGAGTTATCTCTTGGTCGAGATTTGAATTAGGCATGATAATATGAAGGGGATAGAGACAGTTGAATGAATCGCTCATCTAACTAGTCTTGAAAAATAATAGTGAAGTAACCATAAATTTAGAGTCGCCACCAACCATTTCGAGCTAGGCATGATCAAATGCCTATTGAAAATAATATCTTAAGTTACAAAACTCAAAACATTGATTTTAAGGTCTACAAGTCTAAAGATTAATTGGTTGGGTTTAGAAGTTGGTTACGCGCAATGAAGGATTAGCTCACCCATGACGCCCAAAATTGGTACCCACTAGCTCTATTGGCCTATTCAATTCCGTTTTGTTATTATTTAGATACAATCCCTTTTAATGCATGAACTTTTGTGGAAATTATAAATTTGGGTTTTGATAGAAAATTTTATATCACCTATGCATGTAGAGGTATAAGAAGAACAAGGATTTTTTGATGAAAATAATTTTCAAATTAAATTTTGAAAATTCAAATATTCTGTGTTAAGCACTAGAAAGACACTGACATGGAACATTTCCTTGCATTTTTTTTTAAAAATAATTCTAAGTATGAATGCGTGCTGGTCACCATAAAAAGGAAACATATTAGTAGGACAAAAAGGAAAGCAATAATATCACAGGAAAATGATAGCACAAAAAAATGTAAAAATGAAAGACATTCAGAACGTATCTTTTAATTGTCTTTGATTATTAAAGAATAATTGAAATGGCAATTTTAAGACATGTATGGATTTGGTGGTAAGTTAAAGGGCGAAAAGGGTTTTAGTTGAAATAATTTGGGGTATCTGAAAGGGAAAAATTTTTCTTAGGATCTTAAATAAAAGCAGAGTTAGAGTATCCCGTCAAAGGGGTAAGGTTAGAGTGTCCTGAACACAAAAATTTTGATATTTTAAAAAAAATAATTATGAATCTCAAATAGATCTGAAAGAAAAAATTTAAGTTTTTAGTGGAAAACAGGGTTAAAGTATCCTCTCAAAGTGATAAGGTTAGAGTATCCCCTAGAATTAAAGTTTTCGATAATTTAATAAAATAATCAGGAATCTTGAATAAATTCAAAAGAGAAAATTCAAGTTTTTTATAGGGAAGAAAGGGGTTAAAGTATCCCTTTAAAATAGTGGAGTTGGAGTATCCCCAAGAATAAATATTCTTGATGATTTAGAAAAAAATAATTAGGAATCTTGAATAAATCCAAGAGAAAAAATTCAAGTTTTTTAGTGGAAAATTTTGATGATTTAAAAGAAAATGGATATTTTAGGGGGGGAAAAAAGGTATTTTGAAAATGGGAAATCAAGGATTTGAGTAAAACATATTTTTGTCCTAAACCTAGATTCGAGCCTATAGGGCTTCTGCTATGGGGGAGCCAATCATATGCATTTCGGAGAGTTCCAAAGTCTCGATAATGGTGATTTGAGAGGCCAGATTAATTTTAATTCTAAAAAAATAAGGTATAGCATCAAGCTATCTTTTTTCTCAAATTTTTTTTAGGTTCACCTGATAGCTTCAAGAGGTAAGAAAGGTATTCTTGGAAAGGTAACTCGACGAGGACTAATATAAGAATATTTCAAAAATCCTAAAAAATTAGTTTCTAGGCAAAATTAATTTTTAGAGTTAGGCTTCTTTTGACACTAGCAGCATGTATAACGAAAAGGGTGTGATGGACTTTGAAAACTAATTCCAAACTCATTCGAAATTATTAAATCGTAAATGAAGACTTTCTAGAAAAAATATTTTATGAACTTTTGGGAAAAGTATTTAAATAATATAGACAACCATCTGATGGGTCAAAATAGCTCAAACAAAATGTAATGCAGTGGTTCTAAGGGTTTCAAATAGTAAAGTTCAAAAAAATTAGAATTCTCTCATCTGAGATGATTTGAGGGCAAATGAGACACCTTTGGAAAGATTGTTCAATTCCTTTAAGGGAAAAAATTTCAAAAAATTCAAAAAAAATCATTTATGGTTTAAAAATAATTTTTCAAATCCAGACTACTATGTTGGTAAAGCCAAAATAGGGATTATTCGATCTTCTTTGGTTTTTTGGGTCAAACTCAAGCCATGGACATCTCAACATCTGTGACATAGAAGAAAAAGTATCATGGGCTTTATGAGTTCATTCCATAATCCTAGAGTGGTTCGGGACTATAAAACAACTTATTGATCATGCCACAAATGAAGGTGTTAATCTTAAGATCAAGGCTTAATATTTTTTTATCAACTAAATAGGTCATTTTTTGTTTTAGAAAAAATATTATTGAACCTACGTCACTATGAATCCAGACTTGAAAATTTGATATGTCCCCAAGATTGGAAAACTAATTTTATGAAAACATTAAACCTGTGGTAGTCTCCATCTATTGGAGTTATCATAGACTTAACTTAGGGTTTCATTTTAAAACTTAGGTTTTTCAAACAAGAAAACATTTTTGATAGAATGTTATGAAAATAATGCAATAAATATAATGAGAAACACAAACAACACATTCAAACAAGCAAGAGATGACATTTTGACATAAGATGACAAAAATGCAAGATGGTGAAAAATAGGATGCATGGAAATGACATCAAAGATCATGCTATGTATGATGATACGACCATGTTTAAGCAAAGAAAAGCATGCTGGGATGTTCAAGATAGCATTTTTATGCCATGAAACTCATTAAAATGCAAGGAAATGTATGAATATGTTCAAAACCATGTTAGGATGAAGATTCAAGCATGTGTTAGGCATGTGATGATGGATAAAATAGGTCAAAGAATGCATGGATAGGGGTGATTTTGATGGCAAAAATATGATAAGCATGTTTGTCCATTCAAGCACTATTAAGGTAGCAAAAAGATCATCAAGGCCCTAAAACTACCACAACCAAGGCCATAATAATGCATAAAAACCCTAGAATGGTGATGGCACTATGAATGACTTACTAAAATGATGAAAATGATAAAAACAGAAAATAAATGAAGCAAGGTAGAGAAAATATACTAAAAAGCCATGAACTCTCCTTTTTATTTAGAGCAGTGACTTTAAAATTAGTTGATTTCTTCTCTTTGCTATTGTTTAATAAGAAAAAGACGAAAGAAAGAAGTTTTTCTTAGTTATAATGTTGACGAAGAGGGATTTTAAAGGTGAAAGTGTGTGAAAGGTTTAGTCTTTAGAGGTTTTCTTGTAAGGGTTTTGAGATACTACGAGAATAAAGTTTTTGGTTGAAATGAATCAACGGAACAATGCTTGTGGGTGTGTTTTTGGGTCTAGAGAATATTTGTCTTTGTAGGCCTTCTAGATTTAGCCAAGTTTAGATCTTTATATGTAGTGTGCTCAACCAATGTTTTTAAGCCAAAAGTAAGAGCATTGTAAGATTTTCCCTTATGTACTAGGAGATAATTCCAAGTACTATGCTTAGTTGATCTTATTTCCATTGGTTCTGCCATGTAAAGTAGTGGTGTAGAAAGGTTGTAGTAAACTACAATTGGAAAAAAGCCAAGCTTGTATTTGATAAACCATATATTTCATGAAAATGTCCCTTGTCATTGGCTATTTGGGCCTCTAAAATTTGTTTAAATCCAATCATAAACCCAAAGTCAAAGCTTGATATAAATTCTGATGATTTTTAGGGCAAAACTAGGTTTGAATTGGATTTCTAGATTAATGGTGCAAAGGCTAAAAATGACTCGAATAAGGCAAAAATTCCATTGTGTTTTGATATAAAACATTTTGTATCGATATACAAGGCAACTTTTACACATGAGAATTAATACAATGAAATGCGCATCAATACTAAGAGTAAAAAGTTATTTCTAGTCTTGAGACTTAGAGCCTATATCGATACTCCATGGGTTTGTATCAATATTTTTGCTTGTGTGTTAATACATTTTGCCAAAAATAAGGAGCCTACTACCAAGGCCTGTTTTGATACAAACATGCTATGTATCTATACTAAATCTTATGAATTAATACCAAACGCTTTTTTATCGATGCTAGATGTAAAATTTTGAATTTTTGGCGATGTCAAAGCTTTATATCAATACTTATGGAACTATGTGACTTGAATGCACATTAGGCTCTTTAAATACCTTACCTTGGTCACAAATAGTGGGAATCTAACCCGTGCTCATCTGAGTGACTTCAGTAACACTATGAATAGTGACTTTTGATACCTTATTTTTATATTTTTCTTTAATATAGCACCTAAGCATTTTGGACTTTCCCAAAAAAATTTTATTTGGCATCATGTCATTTAATAATGCCTGATGACATGACACGACACATCTTGGGATGCCAAAAATTGGTCCGAACAAAATAAGGTGTCTACAGCTACCTCTCTTTGGTTGCTGCTAGGTACCAGGAATAAGGTAAAGACAAATAGACATAATTTTGTTCGAATAGGAAAGGGTACTATGTGCCTACAGAATAGAGATCTGGTTAGTATTACACCGAGATAAGCTAAATATATCAACCACGATCCCAAAAATAAAAAATTTCAACGAGCTTTGTAGGGTTTGACCTTCTTACTACCTTTATGGTTTCCTAGGTTTGACCACTTTAGCCAGGTGCTAGCTAGTGTAGGCTTTGACTCAATAGGCATCCAGTTATTTAAAGACTAAGGGAGGTAAGCATCCTACTCTTTGAAAACTAAGGTACGTAAGCATTCTACTCTTTGATGACTGAGGTAGGTCATCCTACTCTTTGAAGACTAAGGTAGGTAAGTGTCTTATTCTTTGAGGATTGAGGTAGGTAAGCATCATGTTCTTTAAGGATTAAGGTAGTCTACTTTCTGAGGACTGAGGTAGCCTACTTTTTGAGGATTGAGGTAGGTAAGAGTCTTGCTTTTCGAGGGTTGAGCTAGCTAAACATCCTGCTCTTTGAGGACTAAGGTAGGTAAGCATCCTACTCTTTGAGGACTAAGAAAGTTAAATGTCTTACTCTTTGGGAACTGAGGTAGTTAAGCGTCCTACTCTTTGAAGACTGTGGTATGTAAGCATACTGGTCTTTGAGGATTAAGGTAGGTAAGTGTCCTACTTTTTGAGGACTGAGATAGATATCCTATTCTTTGAGGACTAAGGTAGGTAAGCAGCCTACTCTTTAAGAACTAAGGTAGGTAAGCATCCTACTCTTTGAAGACTGAGGTAGGTAAACGTCTTGCCCTTTAAGGACTAAAAAGAAAAGAATGATTCCTACTTATTGAGGACAAAAAGAAAAAGTGCCTTGCTCTTTGAAGATTAAAAGGAAAAATAGGCATACTACTCTTTAAACACAGAAAAGAAAAAGCATCTTGCTCTTTGAGGACTAAAAGGAAAAAGTGTCCTTTTTTTAGGACTAAAAAGAAAAAAAAGGCATCATGCTCTTTAAAGACTAAAAAAAAAAGGTATCCTGCTCTTTGAGGACTAAAACTAAAAATTAGAGATCCTACTTTTGGAGGCCTAAAAAGAAAAAGCATCCTACTCATTAAAGATTAAAAGGAAAAGAAGATGTCTTGCTCCTTGAAGACAAAAAAGAAAAAACATCATGCTCTTTGAAGGCTAAAAAAAAATATCCTACTCTTTAAGGACTAAAAAGAAAATATAAGGTATCTTACTCTTTAAAGACTAAGAAGATATGAGTTAAAATACCTTTCTTGAATAGTTTTTTTCCATTTGTGCACTCATGAGATAAGGGATTTTTACTTAAAACCTTTCAAGGCTTTTTTGAAAACAAAAATTTATGCCTAAAGTTTTGTTTAATTTTGACATTTAAGAATAGTAGTTCATATTTGAAGAATGTTAGCTGTAGTATGAATGATGCATAAGGATGCAAATGCATGCTTAAGTGATACAAAAATGATGATTTTTAAAATCTAATCTGTCAATCAGTTTTTTGATCTTCTATGATTTTGATATGGTGGCTTCTTGCCCTGAGGTTTCTCAATCTCACCTAGATTTCTAGAGGCTTTGAATATTAAGGCTATTTTTGGAAAGTAAGGGTTGTCTATGAAGCTTAGATGGCTTATGTTTTGAAACTTTTTGTTGCGTTGAGTTTACTGGTGAGTATAAAGGATTTGTCTTTGCCAGTTATGGTTCAAAGGGTGTCTTTGATAGTCTGAGTGGATTATTCTGAGCTCCATTTGTTAGGATGACAATTGGAAAAAATATTTAGCCCCTTATATTTAGGTTAAAGTTTATTGGGAAGAGGTTTTAAGCATGTTTTCAAGATGCGGGGTCCAAGGACAATACCTACAGTGGCTCCAAGGTTTATTCTTGGTCTTTAGACATGAAACAAAATTCTCGCAAAGTATCATCTTTCCAAATAATGCTAGGAAATCTTATTATTTGTTCCATTCATTTATCTAGCATTATCAGTTAAATGATAAACATGTTGCAACATGGGATATTGGAATTAAAAAACCCTTATAAGAAATCAAGTGATTGTATTTCATTCAAAAGAAAAAAGGTACAAGTTATGGTGAATTATGGGATCACAGAAGATTTTAAAGATACAAAAGAGTTCATAGAGGTTTCCCTGATCACTTAGCCTCTAATGCTGATGACATGAGTCTTCTATTGAGTGTCTTTAGAAATCTTTGTCAAGCAGTTAATCCTTTCAGTGTTGGTTAACTCATAAAGAGATTTTTTAAAGTGCCTTATGGTAAGATGGAGGCCTCGAGGCTAGGTAGTCTCTATTTTTCAAGTCTAGGTAAGGATGAGATTCGATAGAGGATTAGTGTAGAATAGGTGAGCTAGAGTATGATTTAGTGTTTTGGTTAGGGTTATGTGTAGGTTTAATTGATTTGGTTTAGGCTAGTAATAGTTTGGGTTTGATTTGGTTCTAGTAAAAGGGAGTCTGGTCACTTAAGTCATCTTTTTAAGTTTTTAACTTAAGTCAACTTATTTTTCTGGATGCCCTTTTAGGGTTTTCATATGTTCTTTTTAAAAGTGGAAGCAAAAAAATAGGATGTCCTTTTGGGTTTTCATCCTAAAACCTTTTCAGGCATAGAATTTCTTAATGGAATCAAAATTCACGAGATTGGACTATCATTATCATCCATCTTGGTTAAGATCAAGGCTCCTCCAGAACATATGCACTTTACCATGTACGATCCTTCCAATTTGGAGTATATTTTCCTTAAGCATCTTTAATGATTGAGACGATTTGTTTGAGTACTAGGTCACATTCTCAGAACCGATGAGGATGGATCCTTTTGCTATGAGCTTTCATCATGCACTTTTAATACATCTGCCTATGATAGATGGCTTTTATTCTTTTCTCTTCAATGAGATTAAGCTGCTCATATCAATTCTTGACCCATAAAGCCTCTTCAAGTTATGATTCCATCAAGACTTTGAGTAAAGGGATTTTGACCACAATAGGTAGGATAGCCTTTATGCCATAAACTAGTAGCACCTTTAGAAGTTTGTACTGCTATACGATAGGCATGCAACGTAAAAAGTAACTTTTTATGCCAATCTTTAGACATCTTTGCCATTTTTCTACTATTTTCTTGATATTCTTGCTCTTTGCTTCAATAATCCCGTTCATTTTCGGATAGTATGGGATGAAATTTTGATACTGGATCTTAAACTAAGAGCAAAATGCTTGCATCATTTTATTTTTTCAGGTTGCTTGCATTATTGGTAATGATTTGCTCAAGAAGGCCATATCTACAAATTATATCCCATTTCACAAATTTGCATGCAATGAATTTGGTGACATTGGCATATGAAGCTGCCTCCACCCACTTGGTGAAATAATCAATAGCAACTAGAATGAAATAGTTCTCATTAGAAGACTTAAGAGTAATTGGTCTGATCATGTCCATGCCCCACATAGAAAAAGGCATAGAGCTATCATAACATGTAGAGCTATCGATAAGACATGGATTTTGTCCGTGTAGATTTGGCATTTGAGGCACTTCTGAGCATAGTCAATGTAATCATTTTCAAAAGTCAACCTTAGTACTCCAATCACAGGATTTATTTCACATTCGATATCAGTTAGCATGCGTACCGCAAATTCTTTCATGGACTTCCTTAAGAATTCTTCCAACTTTAAAGGCATCTATACACCAGAGTAGTATTTGATCCCAACTTTTTTTGTATGAAACCCAACCATCTAAAACAAAGCTTGCAACTATCCTTCGGATGGTTTTCTTATCAGTTTCAATAGCGTACTTAGGGTATTCCTGATCCTTAATGTATTGAAAGTGACATCATGGAAAAATGTCCTTCTCTTCTTCGACATTTTAACAATACGCTAGAGTTATATAAATGCTTATATGAATAAGAGCAACGTCTGATTCTTAATTTACTTTGAACATGGTCGATAAGGTGGCTAAGGCATCAGTGATTTGGTTTTCTTCTAAAGGTAAATGCTGAAAGCTGATATCCCAATGCATTCGAAGCTCCATCAAAGTACATTTTCCAAGATGAACTGTAATAGGCTATGGCATCAACATCGGATATACATATTTAATCTTCATTAGAAAGTTTAAATACAAAGGTTGATAGTCATCTATTGCTCAGCTTGCCAAGAAGTCTGCTATTATGCTACCCTTAATGGATTTTTGGCTCATGTATATAATCTCATATTTAGAAAGCAAAACTTGCCACCTGGCTAATTTCCCTAATAAAGCAAGGGCCTTACACTAATATTTGATTTGATCGATTTTGGCAATTAACCATGTGCTATTATATAGCATGTACTATCTTATCCTCTGGACTATCCAAGCTAGAGCACAACATAACTTCTCTATGACTAAATAGTTATTTTCATATTTCATAAACTTTTTGCTCAAATAATAGATAACTTATTCTTTTTTTTCCTGACTCATTATGTTGACCTAACATGCAGCCTATTGCCTTGTCAAAAACAGGCAAATATAGGAATATAGGTCGATCGAGCACTAGTGGCACAAGTATCAAAAAGTTTGAAAGGTAGTGTTTGACTTTATTGAAAGCTTCTTGGTATTTTTCATTCCATTCTCTAGGATTTTGCTATTGAAATAGTTAAAAGATTAGATCACACTTGTCGATTAGCTGAGATATAAATAGAGCTATGTAGTTTAACCTTTTTAAGAAACCACTCACTTCTTTTTAAGTTCAACGTGGTGATAGATTTTGAATGGCCTTAAACTTATTGGGATTGACTTTAGTCCCTTTTATGCTTACAATGAAGCCCAATAGTTTGCCAAATGTAACATTGAATGTGCACTTGAGGGGATTTAACTTGAGCTAGCATCTTCAAAGCTATTTGTAGATTTTTTACAAGTCGCCATGTGCTTAGTCTTCTTTGGTGATTTAGCAATCATATTATCCACATAGACCTCTATTTCCTTATGCATAAGATTATTGAATAATGTTGCCATCACCCTTTGATAGGTTATGCTAGCATTCTTAAGTTCGAAGGACATCAATTTCTAACACAAAGTGCCCCATATGGTCATGAAGATAGTCTTTTCCATGTCTTCGATTGCCATTTTAATTTAATTGTAACACAAAAATCCATCCATGAAAGAAAATAGTGAAAATTTGGCAGTGTTGTCTACTAAGGTGTCGATATGGGGCAAAAAGAAATTATTTTTTGGATTAGCTAGACTCAAGTCCTTATAATATATATATATATATATATATTTGCACTTTACCATCATTTTTTAGAATTAGGACTATATTGGCAACCCATTCAGGGTATTTGGCTACTTCAAGAAATCTTACCTCAAATTACTTCTTCACTTCCTCTTCGTTCCTTAGAAGCATTTCATGTTTCATCCTTCTAAGCTTTAGTTGTATGGCTTACATTCAGGTTTGAAATGAAGTTTATAGACCATAATACTGGTGTCTAATTAGGGCATGTCTTGGTACGACCAAGCGAACACATCCCTATATTCTTATAAGAGACTTATTAGCTTGATTCAGGTTAATAGGCTTATGGAGGTTTTGGTTTAACTTCTTTCTGATCATCTTTTGTTCCAAGGTTTATAGTTTCAGTGGGTTCTTCATAAGGCTATATATTTTTTTCTTCTTGTTCAATTAGCCTTAGCAAATCTGGAGGACAAGGTTCTCTTCAGAATCCCTTTCGATCTCGACATCACTGGTGCAGATTGGTTGCTTAAAATCAATATCCAAAGTCTCGGTATGAATATTCATGTCAACTTCATCTATGTACCTAAAAATATAGAAAAAATAATATAGGCAAAAAAATATGTAGAGAAAGGAATAATAGTTGGCAAGAACTTCGAAAATGAACACAAAGGATGAAATGTAAAATGCTTAGTCATTTTCACTGATAATACTTAATAAAATAATTCCTATACAAAAGATCCCACAATGCTTTTGGGTGGAAGAATGTAGGTTGAGTTCATATCATTACTTTAAAACAGACTCAAACAATACAAAAATCTTGGTTTCAGTCCAAACAATTGGAACAACCCCAAAGGGCATAGACAAGTTTCTCAATTCATTGCTAACATCTCCGATTCACCAATTACATTGATAGAGAGATCCCCAAATGCCTTATTCAGTATGAACGTAGCATTGGCAGAGCCAATATTCACATGTCTTCCTAGATAAAAACTTTCTCGAAGCACTATAATCATCATTGGTTTATATCTGATGTCTTGTCCTAATAAATGAACCATCTTTTTTTCATGGTTCTTTTAAGCTTGTTTTCTTTTTTGCAACACATTGGGTTTGAATCCTAACCCTCTTTTATCAATTTGGTTAATGATTTTTAAGGCTTTAGCAATTCCTTCAAGGTGTTTTTCGAGTCCATTTTTAGCTCGGACACCTTTTTTAATGGTTAACTTTAGAACCATATGAGTGCTCTTCAATAAATAAGGCTTATGTATTAGCAACCCCTCATTGACATAAGTGGCATTAAAAAACTCGAAGGATTAAAATAAGGGTCCTAAGATATCTTTATTGGGTTCGATATATGGGGCATTAGTTGAAGTAGCAACAATGATATCTATTTTTCATCTGATGTTGACAAATTATTTTCAATGATGTATTTTAACTTTTGATGTAATGATGACAGTATTGTCCCTGCTAAGTGAATACAAGGCCTTCGTAATAGTTGGTTATACGATGGAGCAATATCCATTACATGGAAGTTTATTTCATAAATACATAGGCTTATTTGAAGTGAAATGGTGATGTTTCCCATGACATTTCTGCATGTTCCATTAAACATTTGCATAGCCATATGATTATTCTGTAGATAAGTCACATCAATAAGGAGCTTGTTTAAGCATGATACAAGCATTACATTCAAAGTTGACCCATTATCGATGAATACTTTGGTTAATGTGCTACCTTTGCAGTATGTGGTCATGTGAAAAGCCTTATAGTTTATTCCTTTTCCATGCAAGATTTCATCATCATTGAAAGATATATAGCTGTCAGCAGTGATGTTGCTTACTAGATGATCCAACTAGCCTATAGAGATGTCTAGAAGAACATATGCCTCACTCAAGACCTTGAGGAGAACGTTTCTGTGAGCTTCGAAATTCAATAGTAATGAGAGCATAGATATCTTGGTAGGCTACTTGTTTAACTGATCGATGATGCTGCATTTGCAATGCCTGTGAACTTAAAGATTTCTATAGCTTCTTTCTCCTTTACTGGCTCCTTGACAACTATTGGATCTAAGTCTTTGGTTATGAAATTTGGTGCAGAAGTAGTGTTCTTTTGCTAATTTTCACTTTTTGATGCAGCTAGGGCATAACATCTGCCATTCTGAGTTAGATGGCTTACTCTTGAAAGGTCAACATTTACTGCTTACTGACTAGATTATCCAGTGATTAAAGGTTTGTTTCCATATTTTCAAAGAACCCCTTATCATCCTTACAAGGGAAAAGGGATTGAAATTGAATGATCATCTTCATCGTGACCTGAACGAGGGTAGCTTTAACTCTTAGTCAGTTATTGGATAAGACCAATGGCCTTCCAACACCATAAAAAGGGTTATTCCCTTCCTTCTCTATAGTGTTGATAGATATTAGTGCATCTATAGACTTAGTACTCAGAGCTTGCTTTTTATCATAAAATACAATGCTAGCATGCAACTATTTTCATCTTTTCAACCCCATTGACCAATTTGCTTGCACCAAGATTTGCCGGACCAAATTCATTGGCGTTTTGACCTTTTCTAAGTTTTCTATGAACTTACAATCTTCTTTACTAGCCATTCTACTCGAATCTAATTTAGCATAAGTTTGAGATAAACTAGTTCTATTACTAGATTTTGATTATTGTCTAGCTTTCACTTTTTCTTTCCCTTTGCCCTTAGAGGTATCTCTCATGCCTGAGTTACTTTTTATAGCTTCATCAATTGTTTCGCATAATATAACTACATCTGCGAAGCTCCTTGGATTCTTTTCACTACCTCCTCATAACAAGGCATTTATAACATGCTGATAAATCTAACAATCACTTTTTCTCTATCAACAAAGGATGAATCTAGGTAGCCTCTTCCATCCTCCTTAGATCATATTACTTGAAGCTTTCATAATACTCTTTTCCATGTTCATAAGAGAGAAACAACTCGAAACTTGATTAATGATAGGTCTTTTTTCATCTATGCATGGGCTGATTTAGACTAGAATGGTGATATTTCCTATGATGTTCTTGCAAGTTCCATCAAATGCTCGTATAACTAAGTGACTATTCTATAGATGAGTCATGTCAATAGGGAGTTTATACAAGCATGATATGGGTATTGCATTCAGAGCTGACCTATTATCAATGAGCATTTTGGGTAACATGCTACCTTTACAGTATGTGGTGATTTGAAGAGCCTTATAGTTTCTTCTTCTTCCATGTAAGATTTCATCATCACTAAAAGATATATAGTTGTCAGCAGTGATGTTATTTATTAAATGATCCAAGTAGCATATTAGGTTGTCTAGAGGAACATATGCCTCATTCAAAACCTTGGGGAAGGCATTTTTGTGAGCTTCAAAATTTAATAGTAGCAAGAGCATAGATATCTTGGTAAGTTACTTGTTCAACTGATCGATGATGCTGTATTCGCAATGCCCAATGAACTTAAGGGATTCTATAGCTTCTTTCTTATTCACTGGCTCCTTGACAACTATTAAATCTGAATTTTTAGTTACGAAATTTGGTATAGGAGTAACGTTCTTTTACTGAGTTTTTACCTCTTGATGTAGCTAGAGTAAACATCAACCACATCGAGTAGATGACTTACCCTTGAAAGATCAACATTGGCTACTTACTGACTAGTTTCTTCAGTGATTAAGGTTTTGCTTTCATATTTCCAAAAAAGCACCTTATCACCCTTACAAGAATAAGGAGATGGAAGTTGAATGATCATCTTCAATATGGGTTGAACAAGGGCAGTTTTAACTCTTGGTCAACTGTCAAACAAGACCAACAACCTTCCAACACCATAAAGAGGGTTATTCCCTTCTCTCTTTATGATGTTGACAAATGGTAGCGTATCTACAGACTTGGTATGTGAAGCTTATTTTTTATCATAGAATTCAATGCTACTTTCTTTCATCATCCTTTGAACCATAGCATAGAACTCTTTACACATTTATAGAGTGGCCATATGGAAATCATAAAAGCTCTTAGCTTTCTCTTTCATCTTTTCCACCCCATTGACCAATTTACCTTGCATTAAGATTTGCCAAACCAAATTCATTGATGTTCTAACCTTTTCTATGTTTTCTATGACCTTGCAGTCTTCTTTAATAGCCATTTTACTCACATCTAATTCAGCACGAGTTTGAGATAAACTAGCTTTAGTACTAGATTTTGATTATTTTTTGGCCTTCACTTTTTTTTGCCCTTGGAGGTATCTCTTCTACTTGCATCACTTTTTATGGCTTCATCAATTGTTTCATATAATATGACTACATCTGTGAAGCTCTTTGGAATTTTTTTTCATTACCTCCTCATAATATGGCACTTGTAATGTGTCGATAAATCTAACAATCATTTTTTCTCTGTTGGCAAGGGATAAATCTGGGCGACCTCTTCCATTCATCTTAGAGCATATTGCTTGAAGCTTTCATCAGCTTTCTTTTTTATGTTCATGAGAGAGAAACAACTTGAAACACGATCGATGATAGGTATCTCTTCATCTATGGCATTAATAAAGGGTAGATGTACTCATCCCACTGCTCATTAAACTCAATTTTAGGCCAGTCCATCATACCTTAGACCATCTTTAGGAAAAGGGCGTAGTGCTGTAGAGTACACCATTAACCACAATGGCAGAAAAATGGTTCAATGACTTCTTTACTCTGATTTTCTACACCTAACACTATTCTTGCCTTTACAAAAGCCTGCCATACCTTATTCATCGGGGTTTTAACTTCTTCGACGCTCATTCTAACAACTTTTCCCCTCAATCACCACATTCGCTCTTAATTCCTCATGGTTAGAAAGTGGATTAGCTCTAGTGTTAAGTCTAGGACCTTGTTCGACCTTAATCACACCTTTTTCTAGCAGACCTTCTACCTTTATCCTAAATAAGGTATAATTCTTAATAGAGTGGCCTTGTGCCCTAACATTATACTTACAATAAGCATTTCTATCGTACTATTTAGGGTATGGACGTGATCTTAGTTTTGTGAATATTGAGGCCACTAGTTGACAATAGATGGGAGTAAATTTCTTTATAAAAGTAAAGAAGTGGCTCAAAGTGTTCTTTTTCTTGGGGTGCTTATTGATTATTTGGATCTCTTACATTCTTTGCATTGCAGGATTGTGCACTCTGGGATGTGTTTTAAACAGGATTCGATGCGAACCTTATTATCAGAACTCTCCTAGTAGAATAGACTGGTTGTGGCATCGATGAGTAAGGATTAAAACCTAGATGTAACATATTCAAAAAATATAAATTCTATGCTCGATGTGGATTTTGATTATACCTAGCATGACTTTCGCTAATAGCATTCATCTCCTTCTCCTTACTCATAGTTGCTAACTTCTTGACAGACCCAGATGACTTGCCAATCGATATATTACCACTTTTGATAGCGTTATTGATCATTTCACCTATATGACCATATTAGTAATATTTTCTATGTCATTTTCCACCAACCTTTCATAGTAAGGTGCTCGCAAAGTGTTGATAAAAGTTATTGACATTTGTTTCTTGATTAAAGAAGGGTGAACTTGAGTTGCTTCCTTTCTCCACCTTTGAGTGTAGTGCCTAAAGCTCTCAGAGGCTTTTTTTTCTATGCTCGGAAGAAAGAGACGATCTGAGGCCCAATCGAACATGTGCTTATATCTAAATTCTTATAGGATTAAGCCCTATATACTAACAAATAGCTACCTCAGGCAATAATAGATGGGAGTAAATTTCTTTATTAAAGTAAAGAAGTGGCTCAAAGTGTTCCCTTTCTCGGGGTGTTTATTGATTATTTGGTGCTCTTACATTCTTTACATTACGAGATTGTGCACTCTGGGATGTGTTTTAAATGGGATTCGATGTGAACCCTATTATTAGAACTATCCTAGTAGAATAGATTGGTTGTGGCATCGATGAGTAAGGATTAAAACTTGGATACAACATATTCAGAAAATATAAACTCTACCCCTGATGTTGATTTGGTTATACCTAGCATGACTTTTGCTAATAGCATTCATCTACTTCTCCTTACTCGTAGTTGCTAACTTCTTGATAGACCTAGATAACTTGCCAATGGATATATTACCACTTTTGATAGTGTTATTGATCATTTCACCCTATATAACCATATTAGTAATATTTTCTGTTTTATTTCCCACCAACCTTTCATAGTAAGGCGCTCGCAAAGCGTTGATAAAAGTTATTGCCTTTTTTTTTTCTTGATTAAAGAAGGGTAAACTTGAGCTGCTTCCTCTCTCCACCTTTAAGTGTAGTGCTTAAAGCTCTCAAAGGCTTTTTTTTCTATGTTAAGAAGAAAGAGACGATCCAAGGCCCAATCGGACATGTGCTTATATCCAAATTCTCATAGGATCAAGCCTTATATACCAACAAATAGCTGCCTTAGGCAAACTATCCAAAAGGCAATAAATCAGTGGCTTTTTTTTCTCTTTATACTTGGCTATCTTATGATAGTACATGTAGAGATGTGCCATGGGTCTGTAGTCCTATTATACTTTTCAAAATCTAGCATTTTGAATTTAAACAAGATGATAAGACTAGAAACTAGTCCCAAAGATTTTACGTCTATAATCCCAAATGTCATTTTCTCTGACAGCTCGAAGACACTTTTTCAGTGATTGGTACCTAACTATGCCTTCATCATTTTTTTGAGGACCTTTTTACTTTTTCTTGTTCCATTTGCTTATCGAGATCTGGGACTATAGGCCTCACTGGTGAAAAGCCCACACCTTGAAATCTTTGGACCACTGAAGGATGCTATCCATGCAATTCCCCTTTCTGAGCATTGGTGGATTTAGTACCTCCGTTTAAGTCACTCTCGAGATTAATCGCTTCATTACCTGTATTGACTATTTTTGTTGCCATTTTTCCTTTAAAGCCCAGGACAATAGCTTAATTAATTCCACAATCTAAGCTTAGAGTTCTTTATTTTTATGGAGTGATTGCTCTTGAGACTCCCTATAATGAGTTCAAGTCTCTTAAATGTGGGCTTGGTGATCATTTTCCATAACTTTCTGATGATTGTGAGTGTTATATTGATGACAAATTGTAGGTTTTGTGTTTTATAGTATTTTCACATTAGATTATTACTAGATTAGATTTTTATTATGTGTCGTTAGCATATTTGATAAGATAAAGATAAGTATGCAATTAGATGACAATTAACATCAATGCATAAAGTAGTAAAAGTATTATATTAGACATGCAAATGTATGTAGGATAATTAGACTTAGGAAGTAGCTTCATCACTAGGATTTTCATTAACGCAAAAAAAATCCCAATTGCACCATGTAGACACCTTATTTTGTCTAGGCTAATTTTTAGCAATCTGGGGCATGGACATAAGAGGGGGCGATGATCGCCGAATAACAACGTCGTCAGTAAAAAGTATTTTTTACAAGGTCAAGAAGGCCTATGGATCATATCAAAGATAAATGCAAAGATTGGCATCAAAGAACGTAGTTCAAGGTGTCCAGGGACAAAAGATATGAGAAAATTCACAATTTTGCTTGAATGTATTGATACATGGTTCTCATACATTGATATAATGCTCTAACGATCCAAAAATTTGAAATGTCCCCATTTGTATCGATAAAATATGTAAATGTATCGATATAGCAGTTCATGTATCGATACTAAGCCATAGCAAGACCAAAATTTGTATTATGTAAAGAAATGTATTAATACATATCAACATGTATCGATACAATCATTTATAGTATCAATACAATGGTTCATAGTATCGATGCAATGTTTGTTGTACCAATACACTTAAGGTTTTTGGACCAAATGTATCGATATATTTTGCAATGTATCGACACATACAGGCCATTCGGGCATTTTTAACTCGTCCACGATTGATCAAAAACTTGATTTTAACTCGTTTCTTTGCATCCAAAAAGATCAAAACCTAAATCAGATTACGAATTTGGACTTTTGAATTAATCAAAACATTTTTTTGAAGTCTAAATTAGATCAAAAAGGCCAATGTCACATGATTACCCTACTCTTCCCTAGTTTGTTGACCAAGATCACCATCAGCCACTCTATTTGCTGGAAAATCATTTCAGCACTTAAACCAGCCACCCTATGTCCATCACATTGGCAGCAAGTTGCTCGCTACAGCCACTCTATAGCCATCAAGCTAACATTACTTTGTCCCCCTTAAGAAGTGACCATAAACACCTCCAATTTGGCTCTAAAATCTGGTATAAATAGACCACTTATATCTCAGCTAAAAAACTTTAGATACCAGTTCATTTTTAGCTTCCAAAACACATTCACACATAAAGAAAACCAAATCCCGTAGTTCTTCACTTAGCACCTAAAAATAGCCCCAAAACACTCTCTCTCAACCATTACACATTCTAAAAATCACCTTCACCCATACTAGAACCAAAACCTTATTATTTCTCTTTGCTGATTAACAACAAGGAAAAAATAAAAATTCAAGCCATCTCTACTGCTCTAACTATTTTGGCCAAAAATTAAAGTTTTATTGGTATAACTTCCTACTATATCACTTTCATTTTCTGTTTTTCAGCATCTTCATCATTTTAGTGAGCTCCCTATGTTTCCATCACCCTCTTAGTATTCTCATGCATTATTGTGGCCTTTGGTTGTGGTAGTTTAGGATTTGGATGCCTTAATGCCTTTTTGAAGTGCAAAATGCCCCATTTCATCCTTATTATTTTAATAGCTCTTGCTCATGCATTTTATGCCATATCCATGCATCTTGTTATGATTAATCCATATATGAATCCTTAGCCTAGCATATTTCAAGCATGTTTATATGTTAGCTTGCATTTTGTCATGAATCATTGTCATTTGCAACATGCTTCACTCCATAAGATGTGTGCATAACACTTTCTTTGTCAAGACCATTAGTAAAGTTTGCATCCCCATTTATGTTTTGTGCTATCCCCTTGTATGTTTATTGTCTTTTCCTTGTCTAAATGCATGTTTGATGGCTATCAAAAAAAAATTTGATTTTCAAATCCTTCCCAAGCTAAGCATGCTAACCTCAACCGATGAGGACTAGAATGAACTTGGCATTTTCTTTAAAGTTAGCAAAAAATTCTAAGGGAAAATTAAGCTTTCCAGATTTGGAATCTTGGTTAAACGAGCTCGAATCTTTTGATTTTGCAATGAAAATGGCCTTACACTTATTCCCTAAATATCTGTTCCTTTCTAAAAAAAATTTAAACAAGGATTATTTGTAACTTTTCGATACCAACATTTTTCCTAAAAAATTCATGAAAGTCCCTTTCTAGAAAGGTATTATTTGCAATTTTTTGATACCAACTGAGTCCGAAATGATTTTTTAAATTTGACACACCTTGTCCCTTGTATGCTCTGCCAGCAGCAAAATTAATCCGAACTTGAAAATGTATTGCCCCAGAAAGTGACTTTTTGGGATTTTGGGAATATTTTTAGATTGACCGTCATCAAGTTACCTTTCTAACGGTTTATTGTCCATCCTCTAAAGCCTTCAAACCAATTTAGAATAAATTTAGAAATAAGAATCGTGGATGCTAACCCAAGTTTCAATTATGGTCAAAATTGAGTTGTTTTCCCGAGCTTCATCTCGAGAATTCGAATGTCACCGTATCACCCCAATCAGCTCGAGAACATGCTTTGACCTCCCATAAGCTCGTATCAAGGCATGAATATTTTTTTTACATCTTTACTATCCTCATATATAATAACTTTTTTTGCCAAAAGTTGTCAAAATGCTCACTCATTTTCTAAATCACAAAGTTTTGTCAATTTAAGTTTTCCAACTCGATTTCTCTAAAGAGTGTCAGATGTGTCACTTTTGGGGTACTCCAACCCTGACCTTCTGAAGGGATACTCCAACCCCACTTTTCAAAATTGTCGAGATTAAAAATTCTTCATTTGTCAAAATGATTTCTCATCTATGGGGATACTCTAACCCTACTTTTCAAAATTGTTAAGATTTAAAAATCTTTATTTGTCAAAATAATTTGTCATCCATGGGGATACTCTAACCCCATCTTTTCGAGAGGGTACTCCAACTCTGTTTTTCAACTACAATTGAATTTTTCTCCTTCTTAGACTTCTATGAATATCTCAAGCAAACTTCTTTTAATTAAGAAACCAGATGCATCTCAAAAATTATCGATTTGGTTATTCCTAGATAATCGATGCCAATTGCGAGATAAATTCCAATAGTCCATCCCTTTTCTTTATCATTGCATTGAATGATCCATGTTATATTACTTCATTTATTGTCTTACTAACATGATTTCTTTGTGATGATTATTTGCATTCATGTTTTCTAATCATTTCAAATAAAACTAAAGTAATGTTCTGCATGGGTATCTCTCTAGTGCCCAAAGTGGAATATTCTATTTTTCAAAGTAAAATCCATAGATCATTTTTATTGAAAATCTCTATATTCCCCATCTCTCTAGGCGTATATGAGATTAAATCTTTTCATCAAAACTTCGATTTGTATTTCTATAAAATTCATGCATTAAAAGGGGATTATATCAAAATAGTGATGAGTTAAGATCGAAAGAATTAAAACCAAAATAAGACATAGCCAGTAAAGTATCGATTTTGAGCATCAGGAAAAGGTTCATACCTTATCATGCGTAACCAACTCTCCAACCCAAATAGTGAATCTTTATACTACATAGACCACGAGATCGATATTTTAAGTTTCGTAACTTAAAACATAGGTTTCAATAGGCATCTGGTCATGCCTAGCCCAAAATGATTAGTGGTGACTCCAAGTGTTGGCCACTTTGTGATGGTCATCTGAGACCACTAAGATAAGCGATTCATCTTATGGTCCCCCTCACTGTATCACAAATCAAAAATCTATAATTTCTCATTCTAATCACATTGTGAAAGAAAAGCCTCAGTCAAGAAGACATTTCTTAGTTAGAAAATTATTTTAAGTCGTATACACCCATAGATCCGCGAAGATCCACCCCAAGGCGCATTGTGATACATCGATTACATTTGAAAATGCCTGACACGGTTATAGTATTTGATCACATGTTCCATCAAATATAAAAATTCTTATTGATGGGCTTCGACGGTCAAGATGTCATATGTCAAGGATCAGGCTACTTCCATCATGCTTTAGCTTCCAACTGGGCTATTTGAATCTCCTTGTTGAGATAACAATGATGGTCTTAATAATTTTGGTATATGTGATCAACCACTTGGAGCCATTCTTGCTCTAGTTGTTTGGAGGCTTTTACTAATTTATTAACCTGGCCTTGGTGAGCATGAAGATAATGATCTAAATCTTGAATTTTGAGTGTTAGAGTCTCATTTTCAACCTGATTTACTCTCAAATCCTAGATTTAAGCTTTTAGCCATCCATTCTTCCTTTAGTAAGTTGATATAAGGGCATGGGTTCTAACAAGCTTTTCCCTATCAACCCTAGCTTCTTTTTTACACTAATGTAGTTCCTTCTTAAGCATAATGGTTTTTGCTTTCCACTTAACTAATGACTTACCAAGGCATCAAGATTTGCTTGCTTTGCTAAGAGCCACATAGTCATTCTCTAAACTTTCAAGATCCTCTTTGAAGTGATTTTTCTCTTTGATAGCCTGGTTCACCTTGCCATCATAAAGGTTAAGGTCCATTTCTAATTGACTCTTTTCTTCCTTTAAATGAGTAATTTCCTTAGCGAAGGTCGCCTCTTCTTGTTCAAACTCATGCTTGAACAATTCGATCTTAAAGGGAAGTTTATCACCTAATATTTGTGATGTTCCAATGGCAGAAAAAGAAAAAGAGTCATTGATGCAACAAATCCTTCATTCATCATATTTTGAGGTCATACTACTTCCTCTCTAATGCTTCTCTATGCAAAAAGTTTATCTCTAAGCATGTAAAGCTATCTGAACTTTCGACTTGTAATCAGGCTTACCATTATTGAAATCTCATTGTTCGAGGTCTTGGATAAAGGGAATAAATTATCGATGCTAAAATTATCATAGGACTAGGATAGGTGCGTAACTAATGCTTCACTATAATCCCATGAGTGGCACACAATTGTAATCTTCACATCAATATATGATTATCTATGGTGAAAACCAATAGGCCTTCCATGTCAACTCCTATCCCTTGAGGTTTCAAAATTTTTGGATCTATTGCTTTTTAGACTTGTCTTGTGAGCATTCTTTCTCAAGGATCTTGGAGATAGGGTTAAAGTTAGGTAAGAATTTGTATGACATCATCTTTTCTTTGAGATAAAAGTGATTGAAAAGCCAAATATAAAGAAATGGTGCGCATTTGATTGAGCAAGCCATACTCATTCTTTTACAAAACTAATAGCTCAAATAGTTTCAGCCATAATGGCTAGTGTAGGATTGATGTTTCAACACAACCAAGAAAAGAGATCCACCACCACACCTTCAACATATCCTTACTTTTTCAGAAATATGACCGGACCATATATCGCCAAAGCATAGATATCTTGAACTTTTTGGATATCAACGGTACTCAACATTGGTTTTTTCAAACTGGCCCATGAAATGCACTCACTGTTCCTCTTCGTCTTGATACGATCCTTGATTTAGCACTCTATTGACCTGAGAATCTTAGCTAATCTTTTATTAAAAGTTGGAGGATGCAAAAGCCTTACAATATATTTTATCAGTCTTGTCCCTTAAAATATTAAGTAACACCATGTAATAGTCAATTGTGGGAACCATATCTACATGATTGAAAGTGAAACATCGATTTGCTGGGTTCCAAAACTAAGATTTCACTTACAACAAACCAACATCCAAACAAACCTAGAGCAAAAGGGCTATGTCTTCATATCTCTTCATGAATAATTTTTTTTAATATTATCCTAACTGGTCCATTCATACTTTAGATCTTGCCAATCATTCTGATGGTACCCTATTTTGACCCTTTAATGCATTGTTGAGACATACCCAAGTTTGAAAGCATCCTTATCTTTATGCTATCGACGCTTAAACCATTATCAGACTTCCTTAAAAGGCTTCAAATCTAAACCTTGATGAACACTGAACCATTGTCTAATTGTCCCATTATGATTATGACGATGATGAAATGATGCATGAAAAAAAATAAAAAAAAAGTTAGTGACTACATGAAGTAATAGTCATGAAAATAAAGGTACATATAAAAACATATAAAAAAAATGCACTACTAAAATTGCCCTGATAATAGGTGATACGATGTTTTGGGGGCAAATACTGTAATTGATAGTAAACGGATAGCATAATGACATGTTAGGGTTAAACCTCAGCAAGGTATTATTGTACCTTGCAAGAACAAGATTGGCCAATTAAACGATGACATTCTTTCATCACCATCTATGACATGTATGTGCTAAATTGTCATTTGGATAGCATGATAGCTTATTTTGTTTTGAATATAACTTTTTTTTATGATGGCATGGGGCATTACTGGCTGCATTCACTTGTTACCACCCCTTACTAAAGAGGGTTAGCCATAGAACATAATGACATACCCTAAAATGATCATAAATAAAATAATAAATATGGGTAATAGTGTCTATTATCACCTGCCTAACAGGATGTATAGAAGCAAGGTAAGAAGTATTTCCCCAAGTAACCCTATTCTTTAGGTTATTCTAGCAGCACTTTGTTGTGGTTTGACATGTTTCGGCTTATATGGTTCACTATATGTGTTGATTAGATGCCTACATTGGTATCTAAATCGCTTTTCCATCTAGTAAAGACATTCAAGGCACCTCGATCCTTAGCCCATCATGGGTTTGGTGTAACAGGTTAATCTAATGGATATATTTTCCTATGCAAATATAAAGGGGTACTCATAAGAGATATAAGTAATTTACACCCTAAAAGCTTTTATCATACCTATACAGAGGGATAATCATAAAGGTAAATGGCTAACTTCCTCTTAGTAATTAGGACTGTAACCTTACCATGGTGTTTAGTAGGAATTTAATGCACATACAAGTGTATAGTGTGTGCAGGGAAACAACCAAACCTTTTGTTTTACCCTCATATTACCATACTTATTCGAGTCGATATTTATTCAAAAATGCCCTAGTGATTTTAAGGTAAAAATCACAAAAAATAAAAAGCTAGTAGACAAAAGTAGAAGGAGATTACAAGCAAATAATGATGGAATTCAAAAATGTCAAGAACCAAAAGAGATATAGCTAGTCGTAGGCTTAACTTTCTAAATAATACCTAGAGGAGTCGCCAAGCTATCACCATGTACCTCTTTTACTTTTTTGTGCTTACTGTGGATGATCTGAAGTGGGAGCACACTCGACTTAAAATATTTGATGTTTGGTCTAAGCCTATGAGTTATCCCTTGGTCGGGATTTGGATTAGGCATGATAATATGAAGGGGAGTGAGACTGTCAGATGAATTACTCATCTAATTAGTCTTAAAAAGTCATTATAAAGTAACCATAAATTTAGAGTCACCACCAATAATTTTGGGCTAGGAATGATCGGATGCCTATTGAAAACAATATCCTGAGTTATGCAACTCAAAACATTGATTTTAAGGTTTACAAGGTCCAAAGATTCATTGGTTAGGTTTAGGAATTGGTTACTTGTGGGAAAGGATTAACACCATCACGACGCTCGAAATCGATATTCGCTAACTACATCTTCCTTCAATTTGGCCTAATCGATTCTGTTTTGTCATTATTTGGATATAGTCACTTTTAATGCATGAACTTTTGTTAAAATTATAATTCCAAGTTTTGATAAAAAAAATTTATATCACCTATGCACCGCGGAGGTATAAAAAGCATAAGGATTTTTTCAACAAAAATAATTTTTAGATTAAATTTTAAAACTTGGAATATTCTGTGTTAGGCACTAGAGAGATACCAATGTGGAAAATTGCCTTGTAAAATTTTTGAAACAATTTCTAAATATGAATGCACGTTGGTCACCATAAAAAGGAAATGTATTAAACAATCACACCCAAAAAATGTAAAAGGGAGGGACAATCAAAATGTATCTCATAACTATCTTTGATTATTAAAGAATATTAGAAATGATAAGTTTGAGACATGATTGGTTTCGGTGGTAAGTTGAAGGGCAAAAAGGGTTTTAATTAAAATAATCTAGAGTGTCTAGAAGGGAGAAAATTCCTAGGATCTTTAGATAAAAGTGAGGTTAGAGTATCCTCTAAGAAATGGAGGGTTGGAATGTCTCCAAAGATAAAGATTTTGATTTTAAAAATAAAATTTTGAATTTTGAATAAATCTTAAAGAGAAAATTCAAGTTTTCGATGGAAAATGAGGTTAGCACATCCCTTTAGAGTGTTAGGGTTGAAGTATCCCGAGAATGAAAATTTTCGATAATTTAAGAAAATAATTAGGAATCTTGAATAAATTTAAATGAGAAAATTCAAGCTTTTTAATGAAAGATGAGGTTGGAGTATCCCTCGAAGTGGTAGGGTAGGAGTATCCCCAAGAATGAATATTTTTTATGATTTAGGAAAAATAATTAGGAATCTTGAATAAATCCAAAAAAAAATTCATATTTTTTAGTGAAATGAGGGTTAGAGTTTCCTCTCAAAGAGATGGGTTTGGAGTATCCCCAAGAATGAAAATTTTGATGATTTAAAAGGAAAATGGATATTTTGAAAAAAAAAGTTATTTTCAAAATGGGAAATCAATGATTTGAATAAAAATATTTTTGTTTTAAGCCTTGATCAGAGCCTAAGGGCTTATGTTATGGGGGACCCAATCGGATGCATTTCAAAGAGTTTTAGGGTCTTGATGATGGTAATTCGGAAGACAAGGTTAATTTTAATTCTAAAAAAAAAATATGGTAGAGCATCGCACTATCTCCCTCCTCGAATTTATTTTGGGTTTATCTAAAAGCTTCAGGGGGTAAACTAGATACCATTTAAAATAACTTGATGAGAATTAATATAAAAATGTTTTAAAAATCCTAAGAACTCGCTTTCTGTGTAGAATTAATTTTTAGAGTTAGGCTTATTTTAATATTGGCAGCATGTATAAGGGGAAGGGCATAATGGACTTTGAAAAATCATTCTAGACTTATGGAAAATCGTTATATCATTAACAATACCTTTCTAGAAAGTTAATTTTTGTGAACTTTTTGGGCAAAAATTTAAATAATATAGAAAAATCATCTGATGGGCTGAAAAATCATAATTCCCTCATCCGAGATGATCCAGGGGCAAATGAAACATTTTTAGAAAGATTATCTGATGCCCTTTAAAGGAAAAAATATCAAAAAAATTCTAGAAAACTCATTCATGGTACAAAAATAATTTTTTGAATCTAGACTATGGTGCTGCCAGAGCCAAAACAAGGATTATTCGATCTTCCCTAGTTTCTTGGGGTCAAACTCGAGCCATAGACATCCGAACGTCCATGACACAGAGGAAATATTGACATAGTCATTACAAGTTCATTCTAAAATCCTAGAGTAGTTTAGGATGATGAAACAATCTGTTGACCATGCCACAATGAAGGTGTTAAGCTCAAGATCAAGGCTTCATATTTTTTTATCAACTAAAAGGATCATTTTTGTTTGAAAAAAACAATATTATTGACCTTATGTCATTATGAATCCAGACCTAAAATATTTGATTTGTCTTCAAGATTGCAAGATCAATTTTGTGAAAACATTAAATATGTTGTAGTCCTTATCTATTAGAGGTATCATAAACTTAACTTAGGGTTTTGTTTTGAAAATCAAGTTTTTCAAACTAGAAAACATTTTTGACAGAATGTTATAAACATAATGCAATATTTATAATGAGAAACACAAACAATAGATTCAAACAATTAGAAAAGATGACAAAATTAAAAAGAGCTAACAAATAGGATGCACGAAGATGACATCAAAGATCATGCTATGGATGATGACATGACCATGTTTAAGTAAAGAAAAGCATGTTGGGATGTTCAAGATAGCATATTTATGCCATGGAACTCATTAAAGTGCAAGGAAATGAATGAATATGTTCAAAAACATGTTAGGATAAAGATTCAAGCATGTGTTAGGCATGCGATGGTGGATGAAATAGGTCAAAGATGCATGGACAGGGGCTATTTTGGTAGAAAAATGATGAAAAGCATGTTCGGTCACTCAAGCACCATTAAAGCACCAAAAAGATCATCAAGGCCTTAAAACTACCATAATCAAGGCTGCAGTAATGTATGAGAACCCTAGAATGGTCATGGCATCATGAATGGCTCACTAAAATGTTGTCAATGATAAAAACAAAAAATAAATAGAGAAGATAGAGGAAATATACCAAAAAGCCTTGAACTTTCCTTTTTATTGGGAGTAGTGACTTCAAACTCAGTTGTTTCCTTTTCTTTGTTATGTTTTACAAGAAAAGGATTAAGAGAATAAGCCTTTTTTGTTATAATGTTGATGAAGAGCGATTTTAAAGGAGAAAGTGTGTGAAAGGTTGAGTTTTTAAAAGTTTTCTGGTAGGGTTTTAAAGGAGCTACGGAATAAAGTTTTTGGTTGGAATGAAGGTCAATAGAATAGTGTTTGTGAGAGTGTTATTGGGTTTAAAGTTTGTCAAAGGGTTTTAAAGCTAGCTTAAAACAAGATAGAAAATATGTGTGCAGGCCTCTCTTACTAAGCCAAGATTGGCTCTTTTATATGAAGTGAGCTCAACCAATATTTTTAGCTAAAAATAAGGGCATTATGGGAATTTCATTCATAGTACTAGGAATCTTATTTCCATTGGTTCTGCCATGCCAAGTAGCGGTGTAGAAAGGCTGCAGCAATCTGCAATTGGAGAAAAGCCAAGCTTGCCCTTAGATGAACCATATATTTCATGAAAATGTCCTTTGTCATTGGCTATTTGAGCCTCAAAATTTTTTTAAGGCTAATCTTAAGCCTAAAGCTGAAGTTTGATATGAATTTTGATGATTGTTAAGGCAAAACTAGGTTTGAATTAGATTTCCAGATTAATGGTACAAAGCTAAAAATGGCTCGAATTGGCCAAAAATGCCTTAATGTATCGATACAAAATGTTTTGTATCGATACACAAGGTAACTTTTACCTATGAGTATCAATACAATGATATGTGCATGGATACCAAGAGCAAAAAATTATTTCCAATCTCCAGACTTAGAGCCTTTATCAATACTCCATGGATTTGTATCGATACTCTTGCTTATGTATTGATACAATTTTGTCAAAAACCATAATTTTTCTATGGCCAAGCCTATATCGATGCCACACCTTAGGAATCGATGCCAAATCCTCTTATATCGATACTGCATATGAAAGCTTCATATTAGTACTTGTGCACCCATCTGACTTGCACGTACCTTAGGTTTTTTTGAATACCTTACTTTGGTCATAAACAATGAGAAATTGACTCATGCTTATCTAAATGACTTCGGTGACAACTCGAATAGTGACCTTTGATGCCTTGTTTATATATTTTTATTTAATATGGCTCCTAGGCATTTCAAACATTCCTAAAAAAATTTTTTTACCCGATGCCATGTAGCCTAATTATGCCTGACAACATGACACCCAGCAATCGTCCCTATTTTTTATTTTTTTAATCTATTATCTTTTTATTACATTCAAGATGCTAAAAATTGGTCCAGACAAAAAGAGGTGTCTACAAATATTATTGATACCATATACATCTTCATTTGCAATGTCTTGATATATATGCACCCAAAACTTTAATGCTTAAACCTTTCTTATGTATCTTCACATAAAAGATATGGAGAGATGGGTTAACTTTTTGGAGTTGATTTTGATAGATCATTTCATAAGGTTGAGTATATTCCAATGAAAAATTTTGAAAACTATCGCTTACCCTCATATTTAGTAAAACTGATCAAGCAAAAGGAGAGACAAAACATGCCTCACAAGGATTCTCTAGAGATACTGAATTTTGGGACTAGGAGTTTAAAAGAAAAATTAAAATTGGGATTATGATATCTTTATCTACTTAAGAAAGGTTGACTGCCCTTTTGAAGGGGTTCAAGGATATATTCACTTGGTTATACCAGGATATGCTAAGACTAGATACAGATATAGTAATGAACAAGCTTACGTTAAAACCAAGATGTAAACTGTGCAATAGAATTTGAGAAAGATGAAGCCACATATGCTTCTAAAGATTAAAAAAAGAGTTAGAAAAGCAAATCGATGCTAAATTCTTAAAAGTGGCAAAATATCCTGTATAGGTGGTAAACATTATGCCTGTGTCCATTTGCATGGATTATCAGACTTGAACAAGGTGAGACTTATGGATAATGTTTTGTTACCCTATACAAATATATTAGTCGACTACATAATAAAAGGTTCTCTATTTTCCTTTATGGATGGATTCTCTAGTTATAACTAGATTAAGATGGCATTAGATGATATATAGAAAACTACATTTGTGACCTCATAGGTTACATTCTACAATAAAGTGATGCCATTCAGTCTAAAGAACATTGTGGTAACATATCCGTGAGCCATGGTGATTCTATTCCATGACATGATGTATAACGAGATAGAAGTGTATACTAATGATATGATTACTAAGTTTTCTAAAAAAAATAAGCATGCTGGAAACCTTAGAAAGTTACTTGAAAGGTTGAGAAGATTCCAACTCAAGCTTAATCTAGATAAGTGTACTTTTAGTGTCACTTCTAAAAAATTATTGAGCTTTGTGGTTAGTGAAAAAATAATAGAAATAAATCCTATAAAGATTAAAGTCATTCAAGACTTGCCACCACCTTATACATAAAAAACAAGTACAAAGTTTCTTTGAAAGATTAAACTACATTGCTAGATTTATATCTGAACTTAAGGACAAGTATGATCCAATATTTCAACTTCTATGAAAAACAAGATCTTAAAAAATGGAATGCTGAATGCCAAAAAGCATTTGAGAAAGTGAAACACTATCTTTCTAATCCACCTGTGTTGGTACTACCCGTGTTGGGATAACCATTAATCTTGTATTTTTCAGTATTTAAAAGCACTATAGGCTGTGCGTTGGGGTAACATGATGAAAATGGGAAAAAGAGTAGGCTATCTATTACTTTATCAAAAAGTTTATGGATTATGAGATAAACTATTTATTGGTAGATAAAATGTGTTGTGCCTTAGCATGGGCTAGGCGAAGGCTTAGGCAGTATATGCTTTACCATATAACTATGTTGATTGCAAAGTTGGATCCATGTCTGGCTCTTTTAAGAAAGATTGCAAGATGGCAATTGTTGTTTTTAGAGTTTGGCATAGTGTATGCAAATTAGAAAGCCATAAAAGGTCAATGCCATAGCCAACTTCCTGGCGAATAGAGCTATAAAAAATTATAAGCCATCAAATTATTATTTTCCTGATAAGGATTTGATGTGCATATCCCTAGAGGCATAGGTGCCACTAGAGGATAAAACTTGGAAGATATATTTTGATAGCACTATTAATGCTATAAAATATGATATAGGAGTGATATTGATTTCCCCAAGTGGAGACTACTATCTACTTATTGGTAGCGTAAAATTTGATTGCACCAACTATATAGCTGAGTATGAAGCATGTGGTATAGAGTTCTAAGCTACCATTGAACGAAATGTGAAATCCTTCAAGGTTTATGAGGATTCAATTCTAGAGATATATTAGTTTCAAGGATAATGGAAAACCCTTGATGGAAAATTGGTATAGTATAAGAAGTTAATTATCGAACTGATGAAAGAGTTTGAGAAGATAGATTCTTAACATTTATTTATGAAGGAGAATCAAATAGTTAATACTTTGGCTACTTTATCCCCTATGGTAAAGGTGATTGATGCAGTTAAAATAATGTCGATTTAGATGAGTATTCATCAGATCCCTACCCATTGCCATAATGTAGAGGCCAAATGGGATAGGCAGCAATGGTATTATAATATTCTATGGTATGTCAAGGATCAACAACATCTAAATCATGCTACTGAGAATGACCAGAGAGCTAATCAAAGAATGGCCATGGATTTCATCCTTAATGGTGAGTACCATACATAAAAAGTCAGGACCAAGTGCTTTTGAGGTGTATAGATGCCATTGAAGCTAAAAGGATGATGGAAAAAATCCATGAAAGGATTTGTAGAACATACCTCAGTTGGTACATGACAGCCAAGCAGATCATGAGATTGGGATGTTATTGGTTGACCATGGATGGTGACTGCATAAGGTATGCAAGCAAATGTCACAAATGTCAAATATATGTAGATAAGATTAATGTCTCTCCATCATAGTTGCATGTGATGACATCTCTGTGGCCATTTTCAGTATGGGGCACGGATATAATAAGCTTAATTACTTAAAGCATTGAATGGGCATTACTTCACCTTAGTGGCAATAGATACTTCACTAAATGGCTAAAAGCTGCTTATTATACGAAAATAACAAAGTTGGTGGTATACAAATTTGTCTAAAAAGAAATCATATGCAAATATGAAATACTAGATAGAATCAATACTGATAATGCTTCACATTTGAAAAATAATGCACGAAGTATGTTCGTAATTCAAGACCAATCATTATAATTTTACAACATACCATCCAAAAATGAACGGGGTAATAGAAGTAGTTAAAAATAATGTAAAAAATATTCTATCAAAGATGATTAAGAAATGCAAAAATTGGCATAAGAAGTTACTATTTTCTTTGCATGCCTATCATACTTCTCTAGGGTGCTACTTCATTTTCCTTAGTTTATAGGATGGAAATGGTGCTACCAGTATAGGTAGTGATTTTTTCCTCAAGGGTTTTGATGGAAGTCGATTGGAAAAGGCTGAATTGCTCAGATCCTAGTATGAATAGATCAACTTCATTTAGGAGAAAGGTTAAAAGCCATTTGTCATAGACAGATATATCAAAAGAGAATGATTAGAGCATATGATAAAAAGGTACATCAATGATAGTTACATGAGGGTAAGCTAGTGCTTAGAAAAATTCTTCTATTTTAGAAAGATGTCGGGGCTAAATGGACTCCAAATTAGAAAGAGCCTTATGTGTTAAAAAGAGCATTCTCTAAAAGAGCACTAATATTAATCGAGATGGATGGGAATAAGTTGCTTGATCTTATAAATGATGATAAAGTGAAAAAAGTATTATGTTTGAAGAAATGGCACAAAGGCAAATGCCAAATGCTGCTAGATTTGTGCAAAGGGCAAATGCCAAAGGTTTTTAAATGTCAAAGTGTTAGGTTTATATGGCTACGAGGAATTATTCACTCTTTTGGGATGACATCTGCAACCAAAAAAAGATGGGGCATAGTTTGAAAAAGCTTTCAGAAATGCTCTGACTAAATGAAATGATTTATAAGATGGCATCACGGAGAGTTTAACTAGATTTATTCTCTAAAAATATGGGATCCTATTAGCTAAAAGGCCTACCTATTAAATTTTTTTCTTTGCTAAAATGAACTTATCATGAACCTTTTTTAGGGCTATCCTTGTATTATGTCATTGCTTGTTATTTGTTTAATGATGATTAATAATTTGATGAGGAATAAGTATAAGATGCCTTGATATTTTGATAAGAAAAACCAATATTCTATCAAAAAATAGGTATATACTTCAAATTTTGGTGATTTAAGTTTTGAGATTACCTAAGTGAAGAGATTGAATGCTTTGAAGAAAAAATATTAAAAATAAAATGGAGAGGATGATGGCAAAAATCATTTACGAATGATGATAAACTTTGAAAGATGTTACCCAGTTGAAAGAAATAGGTATCTAATGTTTTCAAAAAAAGAAGAGAGTGGGAAAGAAAGATGAATTTAAAAGAGATGAAGGAAAGCAAAAATTGTCATAACAAGTGTTTTGCTAAAGAAAAGTGGATCATGGATGACATTGAGATGAATTCTGTATTATGGTTACATATTAATATGAGAATAGGAATCGTACATATGCATTCACATTGCATTACAAGAATTGTTCAAAAGAAAAATGTACAAATGGTGTCAGTGGAAACAAGGATTATTCCTTAGTAGATGATACTATAAGTAATATTATTCCTTCATTAGTGAGTTAAATCCAATATAGTTTTACACAGAGAGAAAGACAAAAAAAAAAGTTCAATTTAGTTGGTTAAGTGGAAAACCAATATTGGCATCTGCTTAGGGAGGTTATGCCCTAAGATAAGTCCAATCTAGTTGATAAGGTAGAAAATCAGCAAATTTGGCACCTTGTAGAGAGGTTATGCCCGATTGAAAGGAGATTGAGTTTGCTTCACCTGGTTATATGGAAGACTGATAAAGTTAGTTTGAGTCTATTTTGTCTGATTATGTGAAAGTTAGAGGAGTTTTTCTTTTGTCAGCTTCACTTAGTTATATGAAAGATCAATAAAGTCGATTGTCTGTTTTATTTCACTATATGAAAAGGCAGTGAAGGAGGTCTTAAGTCAGCTCTCTTCAATTAGGCAGAAAATCAAATGAATATTTTCTTTATCAACTTCACTTGGTTATGTAGAAAACTAGTCGAGTTTGTGGTTCTTTCGTATGCTTTATTTAATTAGACAAAAGGTCGATGAAGTTAGTTTTCTTTTATCATTTAATTAGACAAAAGGTCGAAGAAGTTAGTTTTCTTTTATCCTATTTGTTTCATTAGGCAAAATATCGATGATGTTAGTTTTTGAGTCAAGGCTTCTTTGTTTGGCAATGTGTAAGTCCGTTGAAGTAGGCATTGTGTGTAAGTCCACTCTATTTGGTCAAGTGGAGACCAATAAAGTTGGCAATTAAGTCCTCTTCATTTGGTTGGGCAAAAGACCAATAAAGTAAGCATGTCAGTCTGCTTTTTTTTGTTAAGAAAAAAAACCAATAAAGCTAGAATTTTTAAATTTCTTATTAACTCCAGTCTGTTTAGTTAGGCCAAAAACTAGCAAAATTGGCATCTCATCTATTAAGTGAAAGATTGGTGAGGATTGATATTCCTTTCATTAGTGATAGCCAATTAGAATATTGCATGCGTAAGAAAAATGAATAACCTTCCTATAAAAGGTTTATTAGGTCCCAGATAAAATTATGTCTATTTAGTCTTTGCCTTTATCCGAGCCCTTGGTTGACTTTTTTCTTAGCTTTAAGGGTTAAATGGAATTTCTTAAGTCTGGATCCTCTCAGATGATTTATAGGTGATAAAAAAGTTTTAATTAAGGTTTCAGTTAGTGTCTATGGGCTTAGTGTAACATAATAAGCATTTGAACTTGATGATTCGATTTAGCAGGAATGTATTGGATTTGAAAAATATGTACCTAGGTCCCAAAAATATTAAAAGTTGACTTGTAGAGGTCTTTTAAGGTGTAAGAGCATTTATTGATGACATATGACTGAAAAATATACCTATTTTAGAAGATGAAACTCAAAGTTAACAAAATGGCAAAAGTTAATTGTAAAAGGTTAACTTTTTATCTTAAAGTTGATTTTGAAATTAGAAGAGTTCTACAACTCGGATTTCAAAATTGATTGCATAGAAATGAAATTAAATATGGACTTTAGGTTAAAAAGGTGTAATCAAGATTGAGTCATGAAAGGACCTTTAGAATTCAGAATGCCGGAAGTTTCCTAAGGCTTAATCTGAAAGGTCTGAGGCAGAAAATTTTAGATTTTTTTGGAAAAAATTTTTAGGACACATTTTTACTATAGAATGGAACATGCAATTGCATTTTTACATTGATAATCATGATTAATTAAATAACATAAGAACTTATACAAGACTAATGTAGGAACTATGCCTTAGCTGAATTCAACATGTGCTAAATATGCAAATTTTGCTCATCTTTTCATTAAGGGCATTAATGTTATTTCTTCTTAATTTGGTTAAAAGTTTAGTGATTAAGCTACCATTACCTTAAGGTGATTTAAGCTTAAATCACAACTTCAAGGCCAATAAATAGGGGTGAATATCCACATTGTCATTATCTTTTAATAGTTATAAAATTTTAAAAATCCTAGAATATTCATTTTTCTTTTAAGCTTTCATCATATTTAAGAGAAGCTCAAGCTTAGAGTAGGTATAATCTCTAGCTTTTCAGTTTAATTTTAATTAAATTTCATGATATTAATGTTTGATTCATGCTTTTTTATGCCTAAACATTATTCAGCCATGATGATTTTATCTTGTTAAGTTTCAACTAACTTGATTCATGATGATCTTGTGGTTTGATTTTGATTTAAGCTGTGATTTATTTGATTTCTTGTTGTTTAAAGCATAATTATGTGATTAATTGTTGAAATCTAGCCTGAATCATGATTAATAAGTAAGATGAAGTATTCGAACATGAGATATCACCAGATCTAGGGTTCAACCAGCATGCTTTCTTGAAATTTTGATGATTTGATGTAAGTTGAGCTAGAATCTAATGGCGTTGAGCTAAATTAAGAAGTTTAGATGATGAAATCATGATCCTCCAGCTAAAAAAGTTGTTAAAACATGCTTAGAAGCTTATTCCTTAGTTCGACTAGCTTAGGTTAAGTTGATCTTGAACTTAATTGATCTAATTTTACATAATCTTGCTAATTTAAGCTAGATAAACTAAAATCGATTCTGCTAAATGATGAAATATTAGGCTTTTAAACTTAGAAAAGTGTTCGAATAAGAGGAAATATACTTAGCAGATTTGGCCAAGCTTAAATGTTCAGGATCTTGGATTCGATTAAGCTTAAATGATGATATGTTGATGAATCATGATGAAGTAAGTTATGATGAACATGGGTACGCTGAAATTGATGCTTAATTGAATGAAATTATAAGCTTACTTATGTAATTGTTGAGCTCAACTAGTTGAAAGCATTTGGAGGTTGATCATGTTAATTGAATTGAATCCAAGCTTCCTTTTTTTGTGTGTTTGATTGTTAATTAATGAGATTTGATGAGAAAATGATGTTTAAATGAGCATAAATAGCTTAGAAGTATTCGACTATAGTGAATTTTGTGTTTAGAATAGGTTTCATGGATGATTTGTTGTTAGAAGTATAGTTTAATATTCTATATATTTGATAGAATGAATATTAGAATGTTTAAAATGTGTAAATACCTTGTTTTCTCAAAAAGATCCCCCAAGGTAAGCTTTGGTTTACTTAATCAATAGGTAAGTCAAAGTTTAGTTGTGTTAAATAAGTTCTTTTTAGGGATACTAAATAAACTAGCTTGATTTAAAACTGACTTGGAGTAAATAAAATTTTTTTAATATAAAAATATATTTTATTGTGTTTAAACTTGATGTGTCTCTCACTTGTTGGGAATAAATAATAATGAATAAAAGCGATAAAAACGAAGACATTTACATGACTCTAAAACATATTGCCAATGTTGGAAAGCATAGTCCTAGGTCTTTGCACTTAGAAGTCTTTGTTATTTCCTCATATAGGATAGTCATACGGTCTATTTGGCCTCATTGCTGAATGTTCAAATATCCAAAAATGTGTTTTAAAAATTTTACAAAACACTTCATGATCACAAGTTGTATAAGAGTTACTATTGTAGTCTAGCATAATAGTTTCACAAAAAGAAGTATTTTAAGTTGATAATAGGCCTCAGGAATTTTTGTTTGTATTTTTTCAGTAATCCTCATTGATTGGGCTGCATAATAGGCTTTTGAAATCTTTGATTTTGTGATTAGAAGAATACTGGAAAATCCTAGAACTTAAGCTATTTGCATAGCTGTATCTCAATACCTGATTAGAAATAAAAGCTATTTTTGATGAGGATAATCATTTTTATGCATTTTATCATATTTTTATATTAAAATTAGAATAAATAAGCTTTCCAAGCATGTATGGCTTTTTCTGATGGGTATTCTGGATGAATCCCAAAGAAATTATAGAGGGCAGGCTAGTTAAGCATGCTATGCAATGTAATAGAGTTCAATTAAAACATTTACGTGATAGCCAAAACATTTTTATGGCATTTTTTGAATATTTTTATATTAAAGTCTAGTAAGTCAGTAGTCATGATTTTATATGATAGGAATAACCTACAATAAATTCAAAGAGCTTGAAACATCATATCTGCCTCGTTTTTAAGTCTCTTCGGGTTTGGTTTTCAATATTCCAAGGCATTTGAGTGTCTCAGGATTGATTTTCGAAAGTCATGTTAAATGTGTCAATAGTTTAAAAGTGCCTATAGAAGTTCCTTAGTGGCTCACATTAAAGCTTCCAAGTTGAATTAAATAAAACTTGATTTTTAATCTTGTTTTAAAGGTTGTGATTTCTTCGATTTAGTTTAAGTGTACTATTTTTGTGATTTCTTTTAAATGAAGTCAAAATTGATAAAAAGTATTCAAAATGGAGTCAATTAATGAACATTCTTGAAGTCAAATATTTTTACGAAATTTTTCCTTTATAAAAAATTTAACTCCGAATCAGTTTTAAATCAAAGCTAGTTCTTGTAAAAGTTTTGAGGTACATTTTTTTGTGATATTTGTTTCGATTTTGATGAATAAAAAAGGGATTATGATTGAATACGTATGATTGAAACCAAGAAAAGCAAATTTAAATGTGTGTGATTAATTGGTTCGAGGTTTTAGGCATCACAAAAAAGATCTAGTCCTCACTTATGGTGTAACCAACACCTGAGCCTAATTGGTAGATTTCTGTTATAAATAGGCTATAAAATCATTCCTTTAGAGTTTAGTAAGTCTTTAGTGAATAGTTTTAATAAGTGACCGATCAAACCTAGCCAAAAAAAGATCGGTGGTGACTTGTTAACCTAGTCACTCTTGTATTTTGGTACAAGAGGTTCAGATGAGCGATTCATCTGACTTTAAACCTTATCTTTTTCTTTGATTTTCACTCTTATATTGAGTTTTGCATCTTAATATATTACTACAGTACAAATTTTGGATGTTTTAGGGGTGTTAATCTTTTCCCACACATAATTGACTTTAAACCTTATCTTTTTCTTTGATTTTCACTCTAACAATTAAATCAATCCTTCTAAAATGAATTTTCAAAATTTAAGGGAACTGATTTTAATATGTATTGGATACACCTAGCCTAAGAGGATCGGTGATGACTTTTATTTGTTGTCTCTTTCGTAATAACTCTACAAAAAATTAAACAAGCGATTTCTTAGAACGATCATTCCCTATTCCAAACGAGAACACATCTTTCACAAAATCAAATGTGCTCAAGATTTGCATCCTAGATATGTATGTTGTGACAATGACAATGCTTTTAGTCTTTTTGTAAATAATGTTGTTGTAGATGTTTTCTTGATGTTTTTTCTTTATAGAAGTCTTGGAAATAGCCATTTATAGCTTGGGAATGATTTATGATTTATGATTATTTATAGTTGATTAAGATGGAATAGCGCTATTGAAAGCTCGAAATCATGTTTTGCAGTATCAGCCCAGTGCAAAAGTAGTGATATTGAGATTGATACATCCTCTAGTATTTTTCAAAAGTTTGTCCTTTGAAGGTTAATATTGATACTGGGATCAATACTCTTCTGCCCTGCAAAGTGCATTTAGCTATTATTTATATAGTGTTAATATAAGAATCAATACTTGCCATATATTTTTGTAAGTTTTCTTTGCTTTTTGAAAAAGGTTAACTTGTCTAAAAATCATTCAAAACATAAGCAATTATTTAAGAACATAGATTTTGGACAAAGCTTAGAAGTCTAAAATATTTAACAGTTCTAAAGTATTTTAAAATGATTAAAAAAAAGCATCCTAGTTTAATTGTTTTAAAATCAAGCTAATTAAATTTAAGATTTTCTTATATCAAAACTATTATAGCTAATATCTTGTTTCTCACCTTGTATCATTTTTTTCGAATAAAAACATCTCTCGCTAAACTTAAGTGGATAACTCCAATTTTATGTTCAAAAAACCAAATACCATTTAATCTAACGACATCTCTCCTTGTATCTCCTAGGTTCGTGAATCGCACAAACTTGATTTTTTTTCAAATGCACTTCTTTTTCTGGGGATGAAAATGTTCAAAACCTACCATGATGTTGAAAAATATTCTGCAATCATCTCTAGTTAACCTTGCTCGAAATGTTGTTAACAAAAATTGTTAACAAAATCCCATCTAAGACAAACTTGGGTATTATTTGAGTCCAATATTATCAACCATCGTTATACATAATAGTAAAACATGTATTATCATGTCTATATTAATTGTTACTATTAATGAAAAGAATCACTTCTTGTGTTAAGTTATAGCCTAGCATCCAGACCAAATGAATAATAAAACCACTTGGGAAATTGTTATAGGTAAAATTTCTTCCATTATGGTGCTTTAATATATCTCACGTTATGACAAGGAGCATGTAAGTTGTGTATGGGTTTCTAAGTTTCCATTTGATTGATGTTAAGGATGGAACATTTTTTCATATCAATTAGGTTGCTATATTCAAGTTTTTATGTTTAGAGTACTCACTATAAAGATCCAACCATGATTAATAAGGAAAGGAAAACCCTTTCTTTATCACTAGACTATGAAAAGTACTATATGCCAGTGTAGTTTATACTATACCTTTATTGACCATATCGTTATTGGTGGGTGTATAGCGATATTAAGGTAAACCAAAATGTCATCTATAACTATGCCACTTAATATTGATATGTATCAGTCTGCACTAATTGATACAAGATTTTAATTTTTTTTTAATTTAGTTATTTGATTTTTTAAAAAAAAATTTACTTATTTGATTTAAAAAAAAAACAATTTCTAATATTTATCCTTTGATGAGAATTTTACTTTTTTATAATCACAGTTAAAAATAAAATATATTCATTAAATTAAGATATTGAACTTAATTAATAATAATTTACTATATATTTTTTAAATATTTAATATTTATTTTATTTATATAATATTTAACCATTTTGAATATTAAATATTTATTATTTTAAATTTTATATTTGGATTTAAACATATATATATATAATAAAAGTATATTTAAACATGTTAAGAAATAATAAAAGTCAACTATATGTTATATGAAAATATATTTAAAAATTATTAATAAATTTCAAATTTATGATAAACATATCAACGTCAATCGTATTCTTGTTTTAACAAAAATAGTACGTCCAATAATATGCTAGTGACAATTAAAAGTTGCCTTAGCAGTATCTTGTACGTAAGAAGCCATTTCGAGCCCCCATTGCAGGCCTCTAGGTTATATGTTGGACATGCATCAACTGGCAGCTTCGAAGCTAGAGTGGAAGAAAGGACCCATCAAAAGTCCAATCGTTTAGTGTACCACATATATATATATATATATATACACACACATAAAGTTATTGGGGATTGACAGTGAACCATAGAGGTAAATGAAGTGGCACCGAAAGATACTCTTATTTGCGCACGTTGGAATCACAGCAGACTAGACTGCCACCTATGTACTGAAATCCCACTAAGTCGGGTGAGAGATCCTATAAATACCCCCACTCAACCACAATCCGCTATCAGACAACCTTTTCTCATAGTGAAGATGAGGAGCATTATCTGCTTTGATAGGAAATTGGAGCGTTCCGGTAGCAATTCAAGCACCAAAGTAGCATGCCTCAACCAATCCTATCATGGTTTGATTTCTTCCCGTTTTCATTTCTTGTTCTCCAAAGTGAACCCTTTCTGGGTTCAGCTTGCTTATTTCATAGTCCTTTCTTTGATTGGCTACGGGGCTCTGTGTATGTCAAAGCCAAAAACCGGCTCATATAGGCCTAAGAACATTGACGTGTTCTTCACTTCTGTGTCAGCAGCAACGGTATCAAGCATTTCCGCAATAGAAATGGAGGTTTTCTCCAATATCCAGCTTATCGTTATGACTGTTTTGATGCTGGTTGGTGGGGAGGTGTTTACTTCCATGCTTGGACTTCAGCTGGGGAAGCAACAAAGTCCTGATAGCGTCCCCCGCTACTCCTTGACCTCAAAATACCCATCAAATAGAGTTGGGTCCAGTTACTTGTTCAACATTAGAGAATGCGAAACCTGACGCTGACTTAGAATGTA
>JBBYHL010227621.1:0-26808 GCA_038381835.1 Adansonia madagascariensis
TGAGGATTAGCATGAACTTAGCATTTTCCTTAAAGTTAGCAAAAAATCTTGGGGAAAATTAAGTTTTTCAGATCTAGAATCTTGATTAAACGAGCTCAAAACTTTTGATTTTTTGATGAAAATGGCCTTGCACGTGTTCCCTAAATGTTTGTGCCTTATTTTGAGTCAAAACCTTGAGTGGTATGATCAATGGACTATTTCACCGTCCCAAACTTCTTCGAGGCTGTGCAAATGAGTTCCTGATGCTCATGCCACTCTTTCCCTTCAGTCATGCACGTTTGAATGTCGATGACTTGAGTTTGGACCCGTAAACATAAAGAAAATAGGAAATATCCTCTGCTTTACTTTGTCCCCTATTGGCAGTAGCACTGAATTTTCTTATATTTTTCTCCCAAAGTGTGTCGAATTAGCTTTAAAAATCTTATATTTTTCTCCCAAAGTGTGTCGAATTAGCTTTAAACGATGTCTTATTCACCCCAGGATCATTCTGGATGAGAAAGTTATGATTTTTCAAATCTAAACTGTTCAAAACCTCTAGAATCCAAACATGTATTCGTATTTTGGTTGGGCCGTTCAGACCCATTAAATGATTTTTACAAATTTTTCAAACATTTTTCCTACAAATTTCATGAAATTTCCTTTCTAAAAAGGTATTATTTGTAATTTTTTGAAAACAAATGAGTCCAAAATGATTTTTTAAATTTTGACACACCTTGTCCCTCGTATGCTCTACCAGTAGCAAAATTAAATTGAATTTGAAAATTTATTCCCCTGAAAAATTAATTTTTGGTGTATTGGGAATATTTTTAGATTGACCCTCGTCGAGTTACCTTTTAAACGGTATCTTGTTCACCCTCTAAAGCCTTCAAACCAATTTAGAATAAATTCGAAAAGGGGGATAGCATAATGCTATCCCCTGTTTTCAGTTATGGTCAAGATTGGGTTGCTTTCCTGAGCTTCGTCTCGAGACATTCGAATGTCACCATATCACCTAGATCAGCCTCGAGAATATGCTTTGACCTCCCATAAGCTTGTATCAAGGCACGAATATTTTTTTTACCTCTTTACTATCCTCATTCAATAATTTCGTTTGCCAAAAGTTGTCAAAATGCTCACTCGTTTTCTAAATCACAAAGTTTTGTTAATTTATGTTTTCCAACTCGACTTCTCTAAAGAGTGTCAAACATGTTACTTTTGGGGATACTCCAACCCCAACATTCTGATGGGATACTCCAACCCCACTTTTCAAAATTATCGAGAGTGAAAAATCTTCCTTTATCATAATTATTTATCATCCACGGGGATACTCCAACCCCATCTTTCTGAGAGGATAGTCTAACCCTGTCTTTCAACTACAATTAAAATTTTCTTCTTCTCGAACTTCCATGAATATGTGAAACAAACCTTGTTTAATCAAGAAACCTAGATGCATCTAAAAAATTATCGATTCGATTATTCCTAGATAATCGATGCCAGTTGCGAGATAAATTTCAATAGTCCATCCCTTTTCTTTATCATTGCATTGAATGATACATGTTATGTTACTTTATTTGTTGCCTTAGTAACGTGATTTCTTTATGATGATTATTTGCATTCATGTTTTCAAATCATTTCAAATAAAACTAAGGGTAATATTCCACATGGGTATGTCTCCAGTGCCTAAAATAAAATATTCCATTTTTTAAAGTAAAATCCAGAGGTCATTTTTATTGAAAATCTCTATATTCCCCATCTCTCTAGGGCGTATATGAGATTAAAACTTTTTCATCAAAACCTAGATTTGTATCTTTATAAGATTCATACATTAAAAGAGGGTTATATTGAAATAGTGCCAAGTTCAGATCGAAAGAACTGAAACTGAGATAAGACATAAGTAATAAGGTGCCGATTTCGGGCATCACGATGAGGTTCGTACCTCATCATTCGTAACCAACTCTCGAACCCAAATGATGAATCTTTGTACTACGTAGACCACTGAATCGATGTTTTAAGTTTCGTAACTCAAAACATAGGTTTCAATAGGCATCTGGTCATGCCTAGCCCAAAATGATCGGTGGTGACTCCAAGCGTTGGCCATTTTGTGATGGTCATCTGAGACCAATAAGATGAACGATTCATCTTATGGTCCCCCTCACTATGTCATAAATTGAGAATCTATACTTTCTTATTCTCATCACGTCGCAAAAGAAAAATCTCGATCAAGAAGACATTCTTAAGTTAGAAAAATATTTAAAGTCGTATACACCCATAGATCCACGAGGATCCACTCCAGGGCACGTTATGACAAGGATCTTGAGCTTAATTGATTTAATTTTGCATGATCTTGCTAATTTGAGCTAGTGTGAGCTGATTTGAGCTTAAACCTAGTTGAATAGAACTTGAATTTAGTGAAAAAAATGATGAAATCCTAAATTTTTAAGCTAGGTAAACTTTCAAGTAAACTAAAAAAGCTCCATCTAGGTTTGGCTACACTAATTTCTTAATATGATTGAGTGTGCTTTACATAATTGATGCTTAATTGGTCGAACCTAGATGAATTAAGTTGGGTTAAACTTAAGTAAGCTAGAATTTATACTTAATTGATTGAATTTAGAAGCTTACTTGTTCAATTTATGAGCTTTAATGGTGAAAAGCATGAATTAATTGTTAAGCATGTTGATTGAATTGAATCCAAGCTAGTTTTCTTATGCTTAATTAGTGTAATCAAAAACTAATCTAACTTACTCCAAGAAGTTATTTCCTTATTCGAGAACTAAGTGAAATGTCCCCTTTGTAGTGACACCTTGATCAAGCCTACATTAGTTGCAAAATCTTAAAAATCCAACATAGCTCTACAATTTAAAGACAACCCCATGTGTTCGTCACTATTTAAAAAAGCATTAAAACCCTTAGATGACCATGGCACTAAAACATTCTGCATTTTCACTATAATGTTCTCCCAAAGCTCTATTTTTGCTATATTGGTAATAAGACCATAAACATTTACAACGTATTCGGCTTCCTCTATGCTGGACTTGGATACAGTTTCTTCTTTCTTGCTTTTCTAAGATATCAATGATGAGCCAAGGAAAATATAATAGCCTGTCTCTTGAATGACCATTACCTTTATATCAAAATGAAGCAATGCACCTTTGAGTAATATAATGCTTCTCTCTTTTACCACCTCCTCCACTATAAAAGGTTTTTATCTTAACAAGTAATCAAACCACTTGAAGCCCTCTCAGCTTTCATAAAGTCCATAATCTTGCCTTTGTTTTACCATATTTGTTATATCAAATAATGATTAACAACCAACAACTTAATTTTCGAGAGAGCTAAAATGCATGAGTTATGTTTTTTTGCCATCGTCTAACCATTTGGACCTTTTTTTTAGTGCCTAACCCTTTAACATTAAAAGTAATGAACTTAAAGAGAAAAATCAATTCTCCTAAACTTGCACCCTTCTACTCTAGATTCAAAACCCACTGACTTAACTGCCACTCAATCTATTTTCCCTATCAAAAGCATCCAACTCCAAGATTTTCATTTCAATCACTTTATTAGTTACTTTAAAATGCAACCCTAAAGCCTTGCTTAATGCCTAAAAGTTTTTACCCTCATGCACTTAAACATTGCATACATTAGATTTGAAATCTTTTAACATAAGACATCAAAATCTAATTCTAGGATAATCTTTATTCTCTAGAAACCTTAGTTCTAATATCTTAGCTTTGATTTCCTACCTTTTTTCTTCTTCGTAGTAAAGGGAACACTAATATGAGAAATGCTTGTTTCCTCTCTTCTTGTGTTATCGTTCGTGAATAAAATCAAGAGAAGTGTGAATTTATTTCACAAAATCATTTTACAAATTAAAACTTTGATAAATGAAATTGTAAAATCTAAATAATAAGCTTTAGAGTGCAAGTTAGTGAATAATAGAAACAATTAAAGAGACAAGAAAGGAGAAGCAAACACAAGTATTTTGAGAGATTCAACCTCAATTGCCAACATTCTTTACCTTGGCCTCACATGCCTTAGATTTGTCTTAATTTACTAACTTAAATTTTTTTACCATTTAAGGACCAATATAATTTTTACACTTCATATCTTCCTAGGCTAAGATAAAACCTTTATCCTTTATGGCTAAGATATAACACTTTTGTACCTTTTAATTAGCTAAATAGAAACCCTTTTTTTACAAAGGTTAAAGTGTAAACATATAAAACCTCCAAAGGGTAGGTGTTTCACAATACATGACAATTCTAAAGACAAAATTATAAGGAAAACAAGGATGGATAAGAAGAATTAATCCTAGACATAATGAACTATTTAAAAATATGAAAGCGATGAAAACTATGACTCTAAGCTTAATCTCTTGGATCATCATCTTGTTAGAGGTGTTAGAGAGGCTTATTTATAGCCTTGATCATGAATATAGCCATTAGGGATGTTTGGTGAAGGAATAGAGATCGCTCGAGATTTCATTTAAGTGATTCTCATTTTTTCCATGATGGTATATCAATATATTGCATTTAAAATTATCAAATATGACTGTTGAGCAGCCATGTATTGATAAGCTTGAGGGTGCATCAATACATGCTGTGATGTATCGATATATTATGCCTTGCATCGGTATAGTCAAGGGTTTGATAAAACTTAGACTATTACCAAGCATTGTATCAATACATACACTTAGGGTATGCTTAAAAATGTTAAAATTATTTTTCTTGACTTACAACTTAAAAAACTTATCTTAAAAATGTTTTGCACAAATGTATGCATTAGGAACACATTTTTTAGTGTTTAAAGGAGTTAAACACATTCAATTTATTTTTCAAGGTGTTTCAAAATAGTTTAAGGAAAAATAATTAGTTCAAAATATTTAATTACAAGCTAATTAAACTTAAGTTTTAGTTATATCAAAACTGAGACTAGTTCAAAGCTATTATAGCTCACAATCTCCTTGTTTCTGATATGACAAAACTTATGGTGAATTTGCTTGTAAAACTTCCCTTTAATCATTTAAAGATTTTCAATAAAACTTCCCCTAATAAAAGTATTATTAAATATTTTTGAAGATTTTACAAAATACTTTTGAAAAACTTAACAATGGCTTTTTTTGTCATATTTGGCTATAAGTATGAGTATAAGCCCTGCAAGCTAATCGTTATAGCTTGTAAGGAATTAGCATTTATTGATTTCATGTAACAAACATTATTTTTAATTAATATTATAAAGGTATTTCTTTATCCATAAGATTTAATTGTATAATTATTATAAAAATCTTATGTAGATAAAGCCCACTCATTGGCCTTGCAAGGCAATTATAAAAATTTATAATAATAAGATCCCCATGCATCAAAGTCATGTTTCTAAAAACATTCCTAGTCATCCAATGTTAAAGATAGGGCATTGACAATGCATAAAGACCGACATATGTAAGCCTCCATGCATATGATTCATGTAACTTGTCGTTATGTGCCTTTTTTTATCTTCAGTTGAACCAAAGTAAGTGCGCACGACTTAAAAGATATATACGGTGGTGTGGTTTAGCTTTCGAGTGATCCCTTGATTAAGATTTTGATTAGATGTAGTAATATGAAAGGGAAAGAAATCATCAGGCGAATCACTTATCTAACTAGTCTCGAAAGGCTACCATAGAGTGGCCATAAATTTAGAGTAACCACTGATCATTTTGGGCGAGGCATGATCTGATGCCTATTGAAAACAATATTTTGATTTACGAAACTTGAAACATAGATTTCAAGGTGTATGAGATCTAGAGATTTATCAGTTGGGTTTGAGAGTTGTTACACATGAGAAAGGATTAGCACCCTCACGATGCCCAAAATAGGTACTTGCTAACTATATCTCACTTCGGTTTTAACTTATCAGTTTCACTTTATCATCATTTTGAAATAATCCCTTTTGATACATGAAATTTTGTAAATTGTAGATCTGGAGTTTTTTAAAGAAAATTCATGTCACCTATGCACCCTAGAGATGTGGAGAGCATTGGGAATTTTTTTGGTGAACATAGTTTCTGGATTAATTATTCCTTATCAAGCATTAGAGAGATTCCGCTACAGAACATTTCCTTGTAATTTTTGAAAACAATTTTAAAATATGAATGCACAATGGTCACTACAAAAGGGAAATATGAAAAAAATATAATTATATCCATAAGAACAATCACACACAAATTATAAAAAAATGAAAGATGATCAGTATCTATCTCATAATTGTCTTTATTATTGAAGAATAACCTAGATGATAATTTTTAGACATGTTTGGATTCTGTGGTAGCTTAAGGGACAAAAAAAGAGGTTTTGATTAAAATGATTTGGGATATTCAGGAAAAAGAATTCAGATTTCTGGTGAAAAACAAGGTTGGAGTCTTTTTTTGAAAGGTAAGGTTAGAGTATCCCCAATAGTGATGGTTTTAGACGTGTTCAAAAGAAGGTTTTAATCAAAAGTCTTTTTAAGAGGTTTCAAGAAGGAGAAAAATTAGACTTTCGATAAAGAATAAGGTTGGAGTATTTTTTTGAAAAATAGGGTTAGAATATCCCCAAAGGTGAAAATTTTATATCTATAATAAGAAAGTGTTTTGATTACCAATCCTGATAATGTTTGAGAGAAAGAAAACTTAAGTTTTAAATAAAAACCAAGGTTGGAATATCCCCTCAGAAAATGGGGCTAAAGTATCTTTCGAAAAATGAAAATTTTGATATTCATGGAGAAATGGAATATTTTGGATAAAAGGGATTTTAAAAATAGAACCTGAGAGTTTAAATGAAATTATTTTTATTTTAGCCTTGATCTGAGTCTGACGACTTGCATTATATTACGTGGCCCGAAAGGAAGTCAATTAGGTACACTTTGAGGAGTTCAAACATCTTGATAAAGTTGGGTTAATTTTAATTACAAAAATAAGGGACAACATCACGCTATCTTCCTTCCTGAATTTATTTTGGGTAAACTCAGATATGATAGGAATTGAACGAGGTTGGAAAGGTGCTTGATAAAGTTTAATATAAAATTATTCCAAAAATTCTAGAAAATTGCTTTCTAGGTGGAATTAATTTTTAAAGTTAGGTTTATTTTGACACTGGCAGCAGATATAGGGGAAAGGGTATAGTAGATTTTGGAAAATCATTTTGGACTCATTCAACATCATTAAATTATGAATGATTCCTCTTGACATATGAAATTTCATAAACTTTATAGGAAAATGTTTAAAACATCTAAACAAAATCATCTGGTGGGTTGAAATGGCCCAAATAGAATGCAGTTCACTGGTTCCAAGGGTTTTGGATAGCGAAGGTTCAAGAAATCATAACTCATCTGAAATGATCAAAGTGCATACAAGACATTGTTAGAAAGATAATTTGATGCTTTTTCATGGAAAATATTATTAATTCTAGAAAAATATTTGTTGTCTCAAAAGCAACTTTTTAATGGGGGGCTCTATGTTACCAGAGCAAAACAGAGGAGTTTTTTGGTATTTTTGGGTTTTTCAAGATTAAACTCAAGCCAAGAATGTCTGAACGTCCATGACAAAAAGAAATGGGAAACATGGACATCATGAATTCATTCCATTATCCCAGACTAGTATGGGACGATGAAATAACCTGTTGAACATGCTATAAATGAGGGTATTAGACTCATGATAAGGCTTAATGTTTTATCAAGTAAAATGATAATTTTCTAAGAAAACAACATTTGGGAGTTTATTCAACCATGAATCCATACTAAGAAAGTTTGATTTATCCCCATGATTGAAGGACCAATTTAGTGAAATATTAAATCCGTGCTAGTTTTCATTTAGGGCTTATTTTAAAAATTAGATTTTGAAACAAATGAGCATACATCTTTACGAAATTGTTATGAATGAAATGAAATATGCATAACCGTGAACATAACAGATATTCAAGCAAAAAAAATGGCATTTTGACAAAGGGAAGAGGTGGCAAAAATGTAAGATGATGATAAGTAAGAAGAATGGGAATGTTAACATTATAAATGACATCTAGAATCAACCATGTATGATGGTATGAATAGTTTTAACCCAAAGAAAGCTTGCTAGAATTTTCAAGAAGACATTTGTGTATTATAAAACCCACCAAGATGCAAAAAAATGCATGAATATGCTCAAGACATGTTAGGGTGAACAATCAAATATAAGATGAGTATGTGAAAGTGGATGAAACATGGCAATAAATGCGTGAACAGAGAATGTTATGATGGTGAAAATAAAGCATGGTATATTTGACCATCTAAACAGCATCAAGGCTTTAACAAGATCATCAAGCTTAAGACTACTACATTTAAAGCCATAATAATGCATGAGAATCTTAGAAGGGTCATGGTGACATAAAGATGCCACTGGGATGATGAGAATGATGAAATATTAGAAAATAAGTAAAGCAAGGCTGAAATATACAAAAAGTTTCAAGCTTCAGCCTTTTTTCTCTGAGTAGCAACTTTGAACTCACCTTCTTCCTTCTTTTTGATGTTGGATAGCAAGAAAGTGATGAAAAGAAGGAGTTTTAAGTTAGGATGTGGATGGAAGGGAGTTTTGAGAGGAAATATGAGTGGAATGGAAGGTTTTGTAAGGTTTTTAAGGGTGGCTTTTAGGAGCTACGGGAATGGAAAGAGAGTTTTTGGTTTTTTGGTAGCTGAGGGATATTGAGAGAATGTATGAAAGTGAGTGCTTTATTTTATGAGAAAGTCTATATAGTAAGTTTTTCTCTGTGACTATGTATGTGTCTTTGTATATATCTCAATTGAGCCAAAGTTGGCATATATAGCCACGTGACCATGAAGATAAAAAATACAAAAAGCAAGGGCATTATGGGGTCTTAGTGCATGTACCTCATGTTGTACTATGCTCACTGCCATAAAACTTATTGGTTTGCACAACAAAAGCAGTGGATCAAGGCCACTTTGTGCAAGTGAGCATTGAGAAATATTAGCCTTACCTTTTGCAATTTGCATAATGTCATAAAATGCCCCTTGTCATTGGCTATTTGGGCCTCAAATTTTTTTTTAAATCCAATCACAAGCCCAAAGTTGAGGCCTAGCATGAATTTAGATAATTTTTGGTGCAAGAAACATGTTTGAATCAGATTTTCAAAGGCTAAAAATGGTTTGAACTAGCAAAAATGCCTTATTGTATCAATACAGAATATTTTGTTAGATACATAAGGTAATTTTTGCCCAAAGTATCGATACAATGAAGCATGTATCAATACTAAGAGCCAAAAATTTTTTGATCTCAAGGCTTAGAGGTCTGTGTGGTACTTCATGAGCTTGAATTAATACTCTTGCTTGAGTATCGATACATTTGGCTAAATATCACAATTTTAGCTACTGCCAAGGTCTATATAGATAAAAATAGGCTAGGTATCGATACCACTTATTAGGTCTCGACACCAAACCCTTTTATGTTAATACTGCATGTAAAAATTTAGGGGTATAAAAGCTTAGCATCAATACTATACACCAATATGACTTCCACGTACTTGTAACTCTCTAAGCTACTTCACTTTGGTCAAAATTCACTAGAAATTGACTCATGCTCATACGTATAACTTAAAAAATGCCAAGATGATGATCGTTGATGCCTTTAGTGGTGGCCTCTGATGCCTTAGATAATCCTCAGACAAAATGGGGTATCTATATAATTGATCTCAAAAGTTGAAGTATAGAGATAATTAGGACATCATATGGGTGCTTGTTTTGGTAATAGGTTCATTGAACATGACTTGCTATGAGAGTTTCATTTGGTATTTCACTCAAATGTCTATGGGAACACTCTCACGTGTTAGTAGTGTAAGTGATGCTTAGACTTATGATAGCAAGTCATCTCATATGAGCTTTATGCTTTGATTCTATCATGAATGGGTCCACAATAGATGAATGCTTATGGTAAAGTGGTTTTAGGTATGGCATAAGTCATATGGTAGGTGAATGAGTGGTCCAAAAAGGATTTATCATGCTAAGTGATATGAGAGGACATATGTCACATGTACCTGGCCTGTGTTAACTAAAAGTCTTTGGCTAAGGTAATATTAATTATAGAGTTAACACATAAGGATTACATACTAACATGGAATGAGCTAAAAGTAGACACTAAACATGCTTTTGCAAATTCTAGGATATATGACAAAAGGATATTTATTACATTGAGATATTGAACATTAAAGGGCTTGTCAAAACCATACTAACACTCCTCGTATGTTGGGTGGCCAAGATGCATTGTTAAATGCCAATCTTGGTTTATACATATAAAATATTCTTTATTGGGCTATTTTATATTTATTGCCAATATGATAGGGGCCTAAAAGGGCACACACATAAGGGTGGTTAGTAAAAATTAAATTGCGACTTGTTTATATGACTAATTTAGGTAATGGTTACTGAGGCTTAATTTGAATAAGTTCAATAAGCCAGAGGTAACATTGTACTTTCTTAAAAATTAAAATTTTAAACCCTATGCTATATAAGCCCATGCTTGCTATCGCTTATAGTAGGTTGGAACCTTTGAATTTGGCCAAGGGAGACCAAAATAGGGTTAGTCGGCATCCTCTTGGAATCCTTATGGAAAATTGCACCAACTCTTTTGCAATAAAAGGAAATTTAGTTTTTTTCTTTTTGATTATTGAATCATGGTCTTCTAAGTGCAAGGGAAGGTTTACTGAAACCTAAGCTACTAGCATGACTCCCGACAACAAAATCTCTTTCTTATTAAAGGTTTTCCAAGTCATCTATGTGGATAACTATTAAAAGCTAGACGCTTGGATAGCTTTGGTTTACGATAAATGAGCTTAGTGTTTCTTGTAATTAGGTCATGGAATTGCTGGAAAACTTGAATCTTGAATAGTTTTTTAGGTTTCTTGATCTAAAGGATTAATCAAGATCTTACAAGTTAATCTTATTTAAGCAGTGTTTATAAATTAGTTTTGTAATCAGCTTATAAATTTTTGTAATTAGATTACTTATTGCCCTGAGAGTTCCTATAATAACATCACTGAAATAAGATATTAAAGATTTCATTAGGCATAAATAATTATAGGCACGTACCAAATCTTTCTATTTGCTAGCATATTTATATAAATAAAGCATAGGCAAATTACTCTAAAATTTTCCTTTTTTTTATTATATCAAAAAGGCATAAGGTACAATAGATTAATTCAAAGCTAGGGACTAATTCCAACAAGATTTTAAAAAGGTATACTAATTATGAGTCATTTAAGAGCATGTATACCAATTTTTGAGTAAATATGTGCATTTAAGCCCTAATATGCAGTTCATGCAATTTTTATTCTTTTGCAGACATTTAAGCACATTTGAGATTATGCATAATAAGACAAGCCAATTGTTAAAGGATTTCAAGAATGTTAATCCAATTATTGTCTAGATGCATAATAGATACCAATTGTTGAATTATAGTACATATGCATACTACTCATAATTATTCAAGTAACCATATAGAAAGTTGAAACTAAATAAAACTCATGAAAATCATAGCAAACTTCCATAGGTTAGAAAATTATTTGCTCATTCATGATATGTTGGTCAGATCATTTGAGCAATAATTCAATCAATGAACATGCATAAAGATGTAATCCTTTTAATCAATGAGTTAACGCATAATTATGACCTAGGATATCAATTGTTAAATCTTTTTAATCCATGCGCTAAGGCATAATTAAGACTTAGGATATTAATTGGTAAAAACAAGTGTTAGAACAAAAGATGTCAAAATACTCAACTCAAGGTCATTTTCCAATATTCATACTTAGCAAACATTTCAAGCATACATTAATTACAAAGATACGAATTATATACAATTAACTCATGCATGTCGCCAAACTTAATGCTAAGGGATAATAATTAAATAAATTAATTTAGTAGGTACCTCAACCATACCAAGCATTTTTAGATTTTGGACTTTGAAGATCATGTCTAATTGCTTAAAAATCCCTTTATGGTTTTGGCTTGATTTGAAGAGGTTGCATGCTTTGTTTTCTTCTTTTACTATGCAAGTATTCATCCTTAAAAAAAAAACTTTGTCTCTATGAACTTTGCAAAAACTTTAACAAAAGACATCTTAGCAAAAGATAAGCATTAGTCATTCTAAGAGTCGATTGCTATAAATAAATATACATAAAATATTCAATAAGGTCATACATTAAAAACATGTTAATCAAGGCACAAAAACAATGATGCAAAGAAATTTTTTTATTTTTAAGCATCATAAGGCAATATGAGCCCTTGATCATACAAGTCATACATTTGATTTATGAAACACACATCAACTAATCAAATGTGATGTTCAAGCATGTGATAAGTTATGATGTTCCTTAAGGTTTAGAAATCATATTAATGGAGCATTTTAAGTAAAAACCTATTTGAATGACAAATTTTGCATTTTATAACCAAATTGGCCAAAACAAGCTACATGTATCAATATGGAGTGGGAAGTATCGATAACAATGTTGTATCGATACACAATTCAATGTATTGATACAATCTGGGTTTCTTTAGGTTTTGGTTCATTGTATCGATACGAGGCTCAAAGCATTGATTCATGCATTAAGTTTTTCAAAAAATGCTTATAAAAACATGAATTTTTACATTCCAAAACCCATGATTTGAAGTCTTAATGTAAACCTTTGATTTTAACCATTTGAAATTCATTTGAAAGATCAAGAGATTGAATTAAAACAAGTTTTGAAAAACAAGTTTGAATGATTTTGCATATTTGATAATATAAACTACTTAGGTTCAAGCAATATGCTAGTAAAAGTCTTGAGATAAGAAATTTTCATTCAAACCATATATACACAAATTTATAAAACATGTTCAACATATTTCAAACTTGTTTAAGCCATAAAACAAAAACTTACAAAATAACCAAACATCTTAAGTCTCACGCATGCATAATTAAGCATAAGGCATTAAAGAGACTTAAAGACTTACTAATGCATGTTCATGGGATTAAATCATATAAGTAAGCTCTAAACAGTTCCCCTAAGGATATGCATATTTTTTTTAGTCAGGCATTAGAGCTTTTTAAAAACTTAAAACATCAAATTTGTCAAAATCAAAGCTTGAATGCATAAATCATGCTTGAGTTCATGCTTCATAACATCATTCTACAAATCAAACTAGCATATTATCATTAAGCATCAAATATCAAATGCATACACAATTAAGCTCATAATCACTCAAAATGCATACACATGAATTTTCATTAAGAACATTTTGCATTAAAACCATATTTCATAAAAATATTTTTCAATAAATCATTATATATAACTAAACATATATATAACATGAATAGGTAACCATACATGATAAAAACAAACTTAAGGCTTAGAGGTTACCCATCACATTCCTTGTGTGTTTAGAGCATCAAAATGTATTACTTTGCTCTCTACTATTCCAACACACCTGCAAGAGACTTTCACTTTCATTTTGGTACTCAAATTGCCTTGGGTCCTTGGAGTTTAGTCTCAAAGTCATTTTTTCCCTTAGGAACCCATACCTATTTAACTTTAAATTGTGTCTTTTTCTTAATAGGACAAGTATGTGATGTATAACCATGAAATTGGGAATAAGTGCATTTGGTCATACTCTTTTGAAAGGATTTTTCTAAATTTATTTTCTTTTCTTATTCCAAGCTCTTTAATTTTTTCAAATCAAAATTGACTTTTTTAAAATATCAATTCTTAACTTGGAATCATCAAAATCATTTTTTAAATCCTTATTTTCATTTTTTATCTCAATTTTTTATTTCAATAACAAATCATTTTCAATTTTCAATTTTGAAATCATTTTTCTATATTTTGAGTTCATTTCCTTAAACTCAATTGCAAGTTCATAAAAAACATCATGTAATTCATTCAATGAATAAGAACTTCAATTACAAGAGTTTGAGGTTACCTTGGGCTCATCAAAACCAATAAAGCAAAGGTTTCTAATTTAAATGAATAACAAATCATTTAATTCCATCTGCTTTTAACTTAGTCAAGTGAAATTAACCAAGAAAAGCTTTGTCGATCTTTTTGTTTAATCGATTGAAGTTAACTTGAATTCTGCTTCACTTACATTTCACATGATCAGATGAAGAGGACTTTTGATTCCACTAGCTTTTAACCTAACCAAGTGAAAATGACAAAGAAAAACTCCATTGATCTTCCTACTTAACCGGATGAAGTTGACCTGATGCCTAGTTCACTTACACTTTCCATGATTAAGTGAAAAAGCCATAAAATTTAAATATCAAGAGGGTTAATCTTCTTACATGTTGGCAAGCCTCATCAATCTAAGCATCATTGTTGTCAATTTCTCTTCTTCTTGATTTATTTACAAAGCCTCATCAATCTGAGCCTTATTATTGCCAATATCATTTCTTCCTAATGGCTTATAGTTAAAAGTTAAAGGGTGGTCTAATGTTGCCCCTCAAAATCCTACTAATTTATCACTTTAGAAATCTAAGAATCATTTTATTTTTCATAAAAGGCCACTAGATATTTAATTCGTGTTTATTAATTCAAAGGACCTTTAAAAGAAATTTTATTCGAAGAAATTGGTACAACAAGGTCGAGCTTCATCAAGACAAAGTTCAAGTGATTGTTTTTTTTGGGGAATTCTTTGAAAGGTAAACAATCAAGTAATAACACCCTTTTAATCTTTAAAAATAATAGCTCAATATGTATTAAACTAATGCTAGCAAAAGCTAAGTTTCAATAGGTTAATTTAGGAGACCTTTGGTACGCATCAATTTCTAAAGTAGGGTAAGAAAGCTTTAGAAGTTTATCTTAAAAGGAATGAATATTTAGGACTTTGACTCAACCTTTGCTAATATCATGAAATTTCCAAAGGTATAGCATCATTTCTAAATGAACAAGGAAGGGTTCATATCCTTTGGTGGTTACTTTTGTCGGTTTAAAGGCAATTACAACTAGATTACCCTTTTCAAGTTTTCACCTTAAAGCTTTATTCATTTTTCTCTTTTTTCTTTAATTGATTGCCCTATCATATTCTTAAGGACTCAAAAGTTATTCCAAAAAATAAATTTTTAAAGAGTTTTCTAAGCATGCTATATAGCTCAAATAACTATGCTTGATCAAAATGGACTTTGTAGGTATGTAACCTAGGCCACGGTTTATAGTTTAGGAAAAAGGATACATAGGCCTAAATCATATGTTTAAGCATAATCAAATCAAAAATCATATCTCTTTAAAAGAATTCTCAGCTAGCATATCTTTTAAGAGATAATACATATTTATTTCTTTATCTCTATCTTGCTTTCATTTTTTCTACTTCTCTCAATTTCTTTCTTTATCTTCTTCTCTTCATTTTTCACTTTAAAGGACTTTTTTATTTGAAGTTTGATTGGTCTTCAAAATTTACCTTGTGACAACCGATTTATTCTTCTTGTAACTTTGGATTAGGATTTGCTTTTTCTAATCTTGAAGCTTTGCTTCACTTGCCCCTAAATGTGAAAGGTGATCATTGACTAGGGTTTAAAGAAAGAGTAAATTATCAGGCTCAAAGGGGACTGCTAAGAGAATAATTTTGTATATCTGCAAAAGGATAGAGAAAGATAACCATTTTCATTTCAAACAAAGCCATTTAAATTAACAAGCTTTTCCCAAGGAAATAGGATAGCTTTATTTTTTAAATCATTTGAGTACCTCAATAATATAATATTGCACTTAATTTTTCCTTTTGAAAATTTTTTGTTCCTTTTTCTCTATTTTTTCCTCTATTTTTTCAACATTTTGGCTTTATATATGCCCCTTAACATCATTAACTTTGTAGCCATCAATGAATCCTAGTTTTTGTTGGGCATTTAAAGAAAAAATTAAATTGGCATAGGAAAACCTCGAATCTCACATCTTATTTATCAGGACTTGGATTAAAAAGGTTTTATCCTAGAGGAATAAGTCTCTTTGGCATATGTTCACTTTCATTCCTCTTAAATCAAGGATTTGAAAGAGTGTTATGGAAGTTATGGTAAAATGTTATCCAAATGAATTTGCAAGATCTTAGAATATCATTTTTATTTTCACACATATCAAACTATCAACGTTAGGATCTTTTAGAGCATAACTTGTTTGTTCAACCCTCAAGAAATCTGAAAAGAAATATTTGGGTATGGAAGGTATATGGTTGAAATCCTAGGACAATCATATAAATGTTAGGAATGCCTTAAAGGTGAAACATATTTTGATGTATATCATTAATTTGAGCTGATTATTTATATATATATATTAAAGTTTTCATTATATCATTGCTATTCCATCCTCATTTAGATTTTCATGTTAGAATATATGTAAGCAAATATGCTTGTTGGCTGCTTGTGTTTATACCATTAGAATGTTGCATATGATGGACTTTATATGCAAAAAGACAACATTTAAAAGTAAGTAGTCTAAATCTATAGTCCATAGTCTATGGGGTTAATGCGAGCAACTAAGTCATGTTAACACCATTCTGTCCTTTGAGTCTAATTAGGAAATGGCTTGTCTTGGTCATCTAGAGCTGTTTGACTCCTGAGTAGAGACATAGATATATTACCTAGAGGTGGTGATATATTGGACTATACAAAGTGCAATTAGTCCATTAATAAGTCTATTTACATGGACTAATTCACTTTTGACATTCATTGTGTAATTACCTTAGTCCTAAGTAGGTAACTGACTCAACGTGTACAATTTGTATGCTTTAATGTTATAAAGGCTAAAATGTCTCGAAGTCTACTAGACCGATTCATTGGGCATAAATTTTATACTTGATGAGAACTTTACTTATAGACATAGAATCATAGCTCCCATAGAGAGCTATGGTTATCATCTTAAAAGGCATTATAACGGTATAGTGAAAATGAACGAGGCCTTGGTCATTTGCATGTCAAATGATAAATTATTCACATGTGGTGAACAATCATTTTCACATGGAGAGTATAATAGAACTTTAAGATAAGATGATCAAGTGGGTAAAACGGACTTTTAACCTTAAGTTGATCACGTATATCATATGAAGGTACTACACAAATGATAAGGCATTGGACTTAAAGGCTATTTATAATGCTTACGTAATATGGTATATAATTGGGAGTGCAATCTCAGGTCTTAGTGGTATAACTCTGAGATTAATAATTATGTGGTTGGTTATTCAAGATAGAATAATTAATAGATAGAATATTAGAGCCTAATTATATATGTCCAATTGATCCCTTTACTAAGTCAATATAATTCCTTAACAGTTGGTTATTGATCGAAATTTTTAGAGATAAAAGATTCTCAAGATGGTCAAATGGTACGCCAAATTCACTTATTTCAGGAGTATGGGCATTTTCTTCAGTAAATAAATGAAAGTGATTTTTTGGTTTTATTTTTTTAGAATATGTATATTTAATTTGATTACATAATTAATCATATTTATCTTTTAATAAATATAAGAATTAAATTAAATTAAATAGATATGTGAAATTAATTATTTATATAATTAATTTGGTATCTATTAAGACTTTTTAAATATTTGCTTATCAATTAAATATGGATAATGTTCTAAATAAATTAAAAAGTATTTATTTATTTATTTTAATTTATGATTAAATTAATTATTTTATTGTAGTTAATTTTATTTTGATAACAAGTGGATAATTATTTTATTCACATAAAATTGCAATGATTTTATTCTAAATTAGAGTTAGAGCTACAAAAAATTATTGGGCTAAATGAAATTAATAGTTTAATTTAATTAGTATTCAAATTAAACGGGCTAAATTTCATAAAATAAATTTGGGCGAAAATATTGTCTATGGACAATAGGGTTTGGGCCAAATTATAGTAGGCACCCATACTAGGGTTGATGGCACATATGGGTTTTATGGAATTAATAAAATAATTATATTTAATTAAAAATGAAAGTTAGGGCTATTTTGTTACCTGATATAAATAATAGGCTTATGCCTAAGGTTTTTTCTTAGACCTTGGAGCCACACCAGGAGGTTTCTAATCACAATATCTCATGATTCTAAACCTAGTGGCACACGATGGTCATTAAGGAGAATTAAGCCGTATAAATCCAGAGTTGATCGAGACAAAGAGCACCTACAGAATCTACCATTTAAGAATTAGAGAATAGTGGAGAAAGCTAGTTGGTTAAAGCTTTCACACTAAGCTAGGAATTCTGGGACGACATCTTCGAATCTGCAACTTAGGTAACCGATTAAGATGGCTTTATTGTATATAACAATATGATTTAGTATGAACGAATTATAATTTTTAAAAAATTTTGCTGCGCTGCTAATCAATTTTTCTTACAATTTGTATTCGAGGCAGTCGTGATTATTTTATATATAGAAAACTTTTAATCAAAGTTCTCTTTAAATATGTATGTATTTAATTATTAGAGAGTTGGCATTCTAGGATTTCTATTATATTGTTTATCATAATATATATATATATATATATTGCCAATCATAATCCCTTAGATTTTAAAATTGATGTATTTAGGTTTTTATTGGGTTTGTAATTAGATGTGGTCTATCCTTACCACATAGGTTTGTTTTTTATTTTCTTCAAATTTTTATGTAAATTGTACATGGAAGATAAAGATCTGAAAATAGTAAAATTTTTTAAATTAACCTGTTTGTTTTCTGATAACTAAAAAGCTATCTGGAATCAACAACTTCTATTCAAATCGATATCCTAATGGCATGCAAATTTCTTGGGCATAGGTATTTGCATTGGGAAAACTCGAAAACATAAGACCTTAACCCGAGGCTGCTAATGTTCAAAACTTAGTAACCCAACCTGCCTCAGGTGTTGCTAGGGTGCGAACCCTACCAAGCTACATTTATGGTGCGGTGTGTGCACCCTGAGCTATGGAGCTTACACCTATCCACCTTGGGGGTACAAGGTATGCACCCTAAGGGTGAGGTACACCCACCCACCCTTAGGTGGGGTGGGCATGCCCCAAGGGTGCGATGCTGCACCCTGGTTGCAAGGCACGCATGATCCACCCTAAAAGTAGGGCATGCATACCTTGAAGGCGTGGGGCACCCACCTTTGGTGTGCTGGCACACGCCTAGGGGTGACCTATTGAGCCACCAAGGCATAAACCCTAACAACAATTTTGAGCCTATCCTAGTACTAATATCAAGGTATTAGGCCTATGTAGGCTATGAGAAAAGCCAAGATTAAGACCTTAGTTTATTGTTTTCAAGCATTAGAAAAGCCATGCCCTTCGGTAGATGGTCGACCACTGTCGGTATATTAGATTGGATCTCCTATGTGGAAAACATGCTTGAACATGTTCTATTCAAGATCATCCCTCTGATGACTTGAATAGCACATGGATCAAGTTTTTGTAAAAATTGCTTATACACTTAAGACTAGTTTAATAATAACCCCCCTTTAAGCTCTGTTATTTAAATTGGTGGCCAAATAAAGGGTTATTAGTATATGCCTTAACCTAGGAGGATTTAAGGCTGCAGACACCTCATTTTGTTTAGACCAGTTTTTGGCATCCTAGGAGTTAGGTAAAAGATGATAAAATCAAAAAATAGAAATAAAAGCTAGGGGATGACTGTAGGGTGCCGTGTCGCCAGGTATTATTAGGCGACATGGCACCTGGCGAAAATTTTTTTTTGGGAAAGTCTAAAATGCCTACGGGCCTTGTCAAAGAAAATGTAAAAACGAGGCATTAAAGGCCACTTTTCATGGTGTCACCAAGGTTATTCAAATGACACAAAAATCAATTTCCCATAGTTTGTGACCATGTTATGGTAAGTCAGGAACCCATAGTTACGTACAAGTTATATTAGGGTGCAAGTATTGATACAAGGCCTTTACAATGCGAAAAACCTAAATTTTAACAAGTAGTATCAATACAAGAGGGTTTGATATCGATACCCAAGGTGTGGTATCGATACCGTATCGATACCAGGCATATTTGTATCTGTACTGACCTAGTAGCTAAAGTTGTGATTTTTGGCAAAATGTATCGATACACAAGCATGGGTATCAATACAAATCCGTGGAGTATCGATATAGGCCTCTAAGTCCTAAGACTGGAAATATTTTTTGCTCGTAGTATCTATACACAACTCATTGTATCAATACTTAAGAGTAAAAAGTACCATGTGTATCGATACAACATGTCTTGTATCGATACATTAAGGCATTTTTGCCTTGTTCGAGCCATTTTTCAACCTTTGAAAACCTGATTTAAACATGTTTTTGCACCAAGAAACTCTCATAAAACATTGCAAACCTCAACTATGGGTTCATTAACAAATTCTAACAAAATTTTGGAGCCCAAACAATTAATGACAAAGGTCACTTTCATAAGGTATATGGGTGTAAGAGGGCATGGCAGGCATATCTCCAACTGTAGGCTTTCACAGCTTTTCTGCCTCCTTGCTCAGCATGGCAGAACTAATAAAAAGAAGTCAACTAAGCATGCAGCTAAAGATGTCCCTTGGTGTAGAAGAAAAAAAATAAAATGCCCTTTGCATTGTCTTCTAAAAGGAAAGGCTAAGCATTGAATAAAAAAAAGAGAACAGAACCAGCTATCTCCAAAAAACAAAACTCTCTAGAAATCCTGAAAAACTCTTCATCCATCCTCACAAATCCTTCAGCCACTTTAGCTTGAAAAACTTACCAAAACTCTATTCCATTGCCTTTTACCCTCAACCAACCTCCATTCCCATAGTTCCCCAAAAACACCACTAGAACACCTTCAAAAACTTAACCTTTCAGACACCTTCATCCTAAAAACACCCTATTAGCAACCACATTACCAGAAAGCTTCTTCCTTTCACCCTTTTTTTGTGAAATAATAGCAAAAAGAAAGAAGAAACTGAGCTTAAAGTCACTACTTTAAGCTTTTGCTAGTATATTTTTTACCTTGTTCCATATATTTACTGTTTTGATCATCCATTTCATTTTAGTGAACCTTTCATGTTGCCATGACCCTCCTAATACTCCTATGCATCATTGTTGCCTTGGTTGTGGTAGTCCTAAGATCTTGATGACCCATTTGACACCATGACATTGTGGGATACACAAACTCACCATGATTTATTTTCATCATCATACAGCTTCTTTTCATGCACCTTTTGCCATGTTCCTTCACTATTCACATGCCCATTTTCATATTTAAATGGTCACCTTAACATGTCTTAGTATGTTTAAATATTTTTCTTGTGTTTTAAGGAGGCTCATGAAATAAATATACTGTCTTGACAACTCCAACATCCACTCTTTTGTATAAACATGTTTACATCATCTCCATGCATCTATTTGTCATCTTCTTGCATCTATGTCACCCATTTCCATGTCAAAATGTCATCTTTGGTTGTTTGCATGTTTAATCCATGTTCATCTTTGTATGTGCTATATTTTGTTCTTGACATCTCCATTAAAATGCTTGCTTATATCTTACAAACTGATTTTTAGAAACTTCCCCAAGTTAAGTTCATGTTACCTTTAATAGATGAAGAGTTGTATGGACCAAATGTTTTCATCAAATTGGTCCCTCAATCTTGGGGGCAAATAAACATTTCAGATCTGAATTCATGGTGAAATAAGTTTATTTTTCAAAAAAAGAAAAAAAATCCTTCTTAGTATGGATCCTTGATCTTGAGTCTCGTGTTCCTTTTTGTGACATGGTCAATGAGTTGTTCCATCATCCCAAACTACTCCAACATTGTGGAATGAACTAGTGAAGCCCTGTTACTTTCTATCATGGATGTTTAAACGTCCTAAACCTGAGTCTATCTTTGAAAAACCAAAATATCTAATAATCCCCCTATTTTTGCTTTGGCAGCACTGTAATTCAAATTTGAAAAATCATTTTCTAACCATAAAATATTTCTTTTGATTTTTCTAATATTTTTCCTTTAAAGTGCATCGAATTACCTTTCTAACAGTGCCTTATTTACCCTCGGATGATTCTGGATGAGGGAGCTATGATTTTTCAAACCTTTGTTGTCTGAAACCCCTAGAACTAGCATGCAACATTTTGTTTGGGGTTATTGCGGCCTACCATTTATTTTTACGAAATTTCCAAATATTTTTCTCAAAACATTCACAAAATTCCTTTTCTAGAAAGGTATTATCTATGATCTAATGATCCCAGATGAGCTTAGAATGATTTTTCAAAATCCATCATGCCCTTTTAATTGTACATGCTGCCAGTGCTAAGATGAACCTAACTTCAAAATTAATTTCACCTAGAAAGTGATTTTCAAGAATTTTTGGAATATTTTTATATTAAACCTCGTCAAGTTACCTTTCTAATAGCACCTCATTTACCCTCTGAAATCTTCGGATGCACCTAAAAAAAATTCAAAAATAGAGATGACATGATGCTGTCCCCTATTTTCAACCTAATTTTTGAATCCCCTTTTATCGAGACATTCAGATGTCTAAAAAATGTGCCCAGTTGATTCCCCCATAACATCAACCCCCTTTGACTTGGATCAAGATTTAAATACAAAAAATAGGATTTCACATTAAAATTTTTTCTAGTGGAGATACTCTAACTCCATTACTCCAAAGAGGATACTCCAACCCTATTTTTAATTAAAAATTCAAATTTTCTCTTTGTTCCTAAATGTTCTCCTAACTTTAGGGATACTCTAATCCTATTACTCAAAGAGGATACTCCAACCTTGTTTTTTTATTAAAAATCCAAATTTTTTACTTTAATCTTAACTATTTTCATAACTTTATTTTAGGGGATACGCCAACCTTGCTTTTACCTCAAAAATTTAAAAATTTCTCTCTTCCGAATGCCTCAAATTGTTTTGACAAAAATAATCTTTGTTATTCAAATTACTACTGAATCCAGACTGATCTTTAAAATTTTCATCTAGGTTATTCTTCAATAATCAAAGGTAATTTTGAGATACATTGCGATCGCCCCTCCATTTTTTATGTTCTTTTATTAGTTCTTGCTTGTCTATGATATTATTATATTTTTCATTTTTAGCCTTACTAACTTATTTCCTTTTGTAGTGTTATTATGCATTCATATTTAAAATTCTTTTTCCAATAAAATTTATGAGGTGATGTTTAATGTTGGTATCTTTCCACTGCCTAATATAAAACATCTAATTTTAAAAATCCAATTCGGACATCATTTTCATAAAAAATCCCTATGTTCCTCACACCTTCAAGGTGCAAGGTGATCTAATTTTCCTTAAAAAAACTCCCAAATTTACATTTTCCAGAACTTCATGCATTAAAGAGGATTATATCTAAATAGAGACCAAAGGGAATCATTTAATTGAGACTAAAGTGAGAAATAGTTAGTAGTTATCAATTTTGAGCATCGTGAGGATGCTAGTCCTTCCATATGCGTAACCAATTCTTAAGCCCAACCAACAAATCTTTGGACTTTGTAGACCTAGAAATCAGTATTTCGAGTTTGGTAACTCGTAATATTGTTTTCAATAGGTGTCCGATCTGGCCTAACCTAAAATGATCGGTGGTGATTCCAAGTTTATGGCTACTTTGTGATGGCCATCTGGGTCCAGTTGGATAAGCAACTCATTTGACAGTCTCTATCCCCTTCATATCACCATGCCTAATCCAAATTCCAATCAAAGGATAGCTCAAAGGCTAGACCACAACCAACCATCATTTATTTTTAAGTCGAGTGCGCTATGCCCTTCGGATCGTTTAAAGTTTTAAAGGCCGAGCACGTGGTGACAACTTGGCGACTACGCTGGGGACCATTCTGGATAGTTAGGCCTATAACTAGCTACTTCTTATTCGGTTCTTGGTTTTCGATCTTCATAATTATTTAGATGTAATTCTCTTTTATTTTTTACCTATTAATCTCTATTATATATGTTTTTTGATTGTTAGGGATTATTCATGCCCAAATAAATATTGATTTGAATAAATATGGTAATATAGAAGTGAAACAAAAAGGTTTGATTGTTTTCCCGACACACACCGTGCACTTGCATTTGCATTAGATTCCACCATACACCATGGTGTGGCTAGTATCTTAATTATTAGGAGCAAGTGAGCCATCCGCCTTCGTGAGTAACCCTTCGCATAGGTGTGGCAAGACCTTCTGAGATGTAAACTACCTATGTCTCTCGTGAGTACCCCTCCACACTTGCATAGGGAAATACATCCACAGATCAAACTTATTCCGCCAAACCCATGATGGGCTATGATCGGGGTGCCTCAGTTGTTCTTACCGAACAGAGCGGTGATTCAGATATTGAAATAGGTATCAACTTAAACCTATGTAGTGAACCCTACGAGCTAAACTATGTCAAGCCATACCGGATACTACTAGAATAACCTAAAGATTAGGGTCACTCGAAGAAACATTTCTTACCTTTACTCATATATACCATTGGTCACACGGGCGACGATGGGTGAACGTTATCACACACATTTATCTTTTTATTTTCATGATCATTCATTTATGATATGTCGTGACATTCGTTGGCAAATCCTCTTTAATAAGTGGGTAAGGACAAGCAAATGCCATTACCTGCAATGCCATCTTGAAATAATCATATCTGACCAAGATAAGCCATCATACTGCCCGAACAATGACTTAGCATGTGTTTAACATAAATGGCGATGAACGAACGTCATAGTTTAAATGGTTAGCCTTAATTATCATGAGGTATCATATTGTTTCATGAAGAGAAAATTTTAGTATGGACATGCTGGTATGCTACCCATTTAATGCCTCAACATTTATATTCATCATGTCTGCCCTAGGCATCGTACTGCCTATTCTCAGGGCAAATTTTGTGATACATTTTTGCTGCTGTTCTTTCATTTCTTTATCTTTTACCTATATTTTCTAATGGTTACTAACTCATTCTCTTTTGCTTTTTTTTTTCACCATGCATCATTTCATCATAATTACTATCATCATTAGACAATTGGCTTAATGGGTTAGTGTTCACCAAGAGGCATTTATCATGGAGTAACAGTCCACTATAGAGCTAAAGCCTTTTGAAGAAGTTCGAGCATGGTTAGAGCACTGACAGCATGAAGATGGAGATGTCCTTAAATCAAGGCATGTCTCAGTAGTGCATGAGAGGATCAAGATAGGATACCGTCAAAATGATTGGCAAGATTTGAAGACTACATGGATTAGTTGGGACAATATTGAAAGGGAATCATTCACTAAGATATATGGAGATATCACTCTTCTACTCCAAGTTCGCTTGGATGTCAATTTATTGCAAGCAGCCTTTCAGTTTTGTAATCTAGCATACCGGTGTTTCACTTTCAATCATGAAGACTTGGTCCCCACAGTTGATGAATACACTGTGTACTCAATATTAAAAGGGCAAAGGTCGATAGGATATACTACAAAGCATTGAATCCTCCTACCTTCAAGAAAAGATTGGCTCAAATCCTCAAGGCAATAGAGTCTTGGGTTGAGAGTCATATCAAAATAAGGGGAATAGTGAATGCATCTCAAGGGCTAGTTTAAAAGAAGTAATGGCGAGTACCATTGACATCCAAAAAATACAAGATATCTATGCTTTGGTAATATATGGTCTGGTTATATTCCCAAAGACATTAGGCTATGTTCAAGCTATGTAGCAGATGTCTTTTCTCGTTTATGCTGTAACATCAATCCCGCACCGACCATCATTGATGAAACTATTCGAGCTTTTAATTTTTGCTGAAACATTTGGCTTATCAGTCACCTTGGCCCTGAAGAAAGTAGGACATCATTTTGCCCAGCTTTAGCCCTATCTCTAAGGTACTTAGGAAGGAACGACATTAAGATACATTTGAAGAATAATGGGTCCAAAAATTTTAGAGTCTCAAGGGGAAGGAGGTAACACGGAAGGCCTCTTGGTTTTTCCCACAAATAGTCATATACTGGTGTAGAGATTATGGTTCATGGGATTATGGGAAAGTACTAGCTACGCCCCTCTTTTAGTCTTTTAACAATTCTAGTGCCGTCAGTTCATCCCTTTTGTGCAAGACCTAGAGTTGTGGGATTTTGACTATGGTGAGCCTGACTATAAGTCAAAAGTCCAACTAGCCTTTCAAGCATGGAAACAAACCTGTTGCATGGAGAGTATTGGAAAGGGAGTAGTGTGACCCTAGGATATGATGAATGGAGGATCCATCGCATTAATAACACAATGCCCCTATCTGGTATTGAGACATCACAAATATCAGTTTATGAATTTTTTTCTAAAATTAAATTGCTAAAGCAAGAGTTCGAACAAGAAAAGACAACCTTTTCCAAAGAGATCGCTCAATTAAAGGAGGAAAATAGTCAATTGAAAATGGACTCTACATTAGGGATGGCGGGATGAGCAAGGCTGTCATAGAGAAAAACCACCTCAAAGAGGATCTCAAAAGCTTAAAAGAGACTATGTGGCCCTTAACAAAGTAAGCAAGTCCTGAAAACTTGGAAAGTCATCGGTTGAGTGGAGGACAAAAATCACTACTCTCGAGAAGGAACTACACCAATGGAAAAAAGCTGCTAAGGTTTTACAGTCCTTATTTTGTCCAGGCTAATTTTTAGCAATCTGGAGTATGGACATAAGAGGGGGCAATGATCGATGTCAAGAAGGCCTAGGGATCATATCAAAGGTAAATGCAAAGATGTGGCATTAAATGACATAGTCGAAGGTATCAGGGGACAAAAGATATGAGAAAATTCACAATTTTACTTGAATGTATCGATACATGGTTCTCATGTATCTATACAATGCTCCAACGTGCCAAAAATTTGAAATGTCCCCATTTGTATCGATACAACATGTAGATGTATCGATACATA
>JBBYHL010227730.1:2038-26800 GCA_038381835.1 Adansonia madagascariensis
TAAACACATTCTTCTCATTGGGATAAATGATATTGATGCATTGGTTTCATAAGAAAAACTTTCCTTCTACCTTTTCTTCGTCTTTTAATTAGGATAAACATGGATTCACATAATAATCTCATTTCCTTCCATGATTGGGTACCATAAGCTCATTTTACTCATTAGATAAATGAATTGATGCTTTGGTTTCATAAAAGAAGCATCATTTCCCACCATTTTTTAGAATCAAAGTTTATCAATCAATGAGGATAAACATTGATTCACATAATAATCTCTTTTCTTTTCATGATTGGGAACCATAAACACATTCTCCTCTTTCGAATAAATGATATTGATACTTTGGTTTTATAAGAAAAACATCTCTTTCTACCATTTTTAGAATTGAAGTTCATCTTTCAATTGGGATAAATATAGATTCACACAATAGTATCTTTTCTTTCCACGATTGGGTGCCATAAACACATTCTCCTTATTGGGATAAATGATATTGATGCTTTGGTTTCAAAACAAAAACTTTGCTTTCTACCATTTTTAGAATTGAAGTTCCTCTTTCAGTCGGGATAAATGTGGATTCACATAATAATGTCTTTTCATTTCATGATAGGGCACTATAAACACATTCTCTTCATTTGGATAAATGATATTAATGCTTGGGTTTCATATGAAAAACTTCATTTTCTACCATTTTTAGAATTAATGTTCATCTGTCGATTTGGACACACTCAGATTCATATAATAATCTTTTTTCTTTTCGTGGTTGGGCACTATAAAAATTTCTTCTCATTGGAATAAATGATATTGACACTTTGGTTTCATAAAAAAAATTTCTCTTTCTACCATTATTAGAGTTAAAGTTCTTATTCAGTTGAGATAAATACAGATTCATATAGTAATCTTTTTTCTTTCATGATTGGGCACTACAAACACATTCTCCTTATTGAGATAAATGATATTGATGCCTTGGTTTCATAAGAAAACTTTTCATTCTACCATTTTTAGAATTGAAGTTCACCTTTCAGTTAGGATAAAAATGAATTTGCATAATAGTCTCCTTTCTTTTATTGATTGGGCACCCGTGCCCGATTCATTCTCCTCATTGGGATAAATGAACCGATGCTTCGGTTCCATAAGAGAAACTTCACTTCCCACCATTTTTTAGAATTGAAGTTCGTCAGTCAACTAGGATAAACATGGATTCACATAATAATCTTTTTTCCTTTCATGATTGGGCTTCATAAACACATTCTCCTTATTAGAATAAATAATATTGATACTTTGATTTCATAAGAAAAACTTCTTTTTCTACCATTTTTAGAATTAAAGTTTGTTTTCCAATTGAGAAAAATGTGGATTCACCTAATAATCTTTTTTATTTTCATGATTATGCACCATAAGCTTATTTTACTCGTTGGGATAAATGAATTGATTCTTTGGTTTTATAAGAAAAACATCACTTCTCATCATTTTTTAGAATCAAAGTTCGTCAGTGAAGTAGGGTTCACTATCTTTTCATGATTGGGTAATATAAACACATTCTTCTCATGTGGATAAAAGATATTGATGCCTTAGTTTCATAAGAAAAACTTCTCTTTCTACCATTTTTAGAATTAACATTCATTTGTCGATTTGGACAAACATAGATTCACATAATAATCTCTTTTCTTTTCTGGATTGGGTGCCATAAACATGTTCTGCTCATTGGGATAACTGATATTAATGCTTTGGTTTCATAAGAAAAACTTCTCTTTCTACCGTTTTTAGAATTGCAGTTACTCTTTCAATTAGGATAAACATGGATTCACATAATAATCTCCTTTTTTTCATGATTGGATACCATAAGCTTGTTCTACTCATTGGGATAAATGAATTGATGCTTTAGTTTTATAAGAAAAACTTCACTTCCCACCATTTTCTAGAATCAAAGTTCGTCACTCAGTTAGGATAAACATGGATTCACGTAATAATTTTTTTTCTTTTCATGATTGGGCACCATAAACACATTCTCGTCTTTGGAATAAATGGTATTAATACTTTGGTTTTATAAGTAAAACTTCTCTTTCTACCATTTTTAGAGTTAAAGTTCGTTTTTCAATTGGGATAAACATAGATTCACAAAATAGTATCATTTCTTTTCATGATTGGGTGCCATAAACATATTCTCCTCATTGGGATAAATGATATTGATGCGTTAGTTTCATAACAAAAACTTCTCTTTCTACCATTTCTAGAATTAAAGTTCATCTTTCAATCGGGATAAAAATGGATTCACATAATAACATCCTTTCTTTTCATGATTGGGTGCCATAAATACATTCCTCTCATTGAGATAAATGATATTGATGCTTGGGTTTCATATGAAAAACTTCTCTTTTTACCATTTTTAGAATTAATGTTCATCTGTTGATTTGGACAAACACAAATTCGCATAATTATCTTTTTTCATCCCATGATTGGGCACTATAAACACATTCTCCTCATTGGGATAATTGGTATTGATGCTTTGGTTTCATAAGAAAAACTTCTCTTTCTACCATTTTTAGAATTGAAGTTCATCTTTTAACTAGGATAAACATGGATTCACATAATAATATCCTTTCTTTTCTCAATTGGGCACCATAAACACATTCTCCTCTTTAGGATAAATGATATTTGTGCTTTGGTTTCATAAGAAAAACTTCTCTTTCTACTACTTTTAGAATTAATTTTTGTCATCGATTTAGACAAACACAAATTCACATAATAATCTCCTTTAATCTTATGATTTGGCACTATAAACACGTTCTCCTCATTGGGATAAATGATATTTGTGCTTTGGTTTCATAAGAAAAAAATTTTTTCTACCATTTTTGGAATTGAAGTTTGTCTTTCAATTGGAATAAATATGGATTCACATAATAATATCCTTTCTTTTCATGATTGGGTGCCATAAACACATTCTCCTTATTGGGATAAATGATATTAATGCTTTGGCTTCATAAGAAAAACTTCTTTTTATACCATTTTTAGAATTAATGTTCGTCTGACGATTTGGACAAACATGGATTCACATAATAATCTCCTTTCATTTTATGATTGGGCATCATAAATGCATTCTCCCCATTGGGATAAACAATATTGAAGCTTCTGTTTCAAAAGAAAAACTTCTATTTCTACCATTTTTAGAATTGAAGCTCATCTTTCAATTGGGGTAAACATGGATTCACATAATAATCTCCTTTCTTTTCATGATTGGGTACCATAAGCTCGCTCTACTCATCGGGATAAATGAATTGATGCTTTGATTCATAAGAAAAAACTTCACTTCCCCTCATTTTTTAGAGTCAAAGTTCGTTAGTCAATTAGGATAAACATGGATTCATGTAATAATCTCATTTTTTTTATGATTGGGTACCACAAACACATTCACCTCATTGGAATAAATGACATTGATACTTTGGTTTCATAAGAAAACTTCCCTTTCTACCATTTTTAGAAATTAATGTTCAACTATCGATTTGGACAAACATTGATTCGCTTAATAATCTCCATTCTTTTCATGATTGGGCACCAAAAACACATTCTCCTTATTAGGATAAATGATATTGATCTTTGGTTTAATAAAAAGAACTTCTCTTTTTACCATTTTTAGAATTGAAGTTCGTCTTTCAATTGGGATAAGCATGGATTCACCAAACAATCTCCTTTCTTTTCATGATTGGTTACCATAAGCTTATTCTGCTCGTTGGGATAAATGAATTGAAGCTTTGGTTTCATAAGAAAAACTTTAATTCAAACCATTTTTTAGAATCAAAGTTCATCAGCCAATTAGGATAAACATGGATTCATGAATAATCTCTCTTCTTTTCATAATTGGGCACCATAAACACATTCTCCTCATTGGAATAAATGATATTGATACTTTGGTTTCATAAGAAAAACTTCTCTTTCTACTATTTTTAGAGTTAAAGTTCTATCTATTGGGATAAACACGGATTCAAATATTAGTCCCCTTTCTTTTCATGATTGGCCATCATAAGCACATTCTCTTCATTGTGATAAATTGTATTAATGCTTTGGTTTCATAAGAAAAACTTCTCTTTCTACCATTTTTAGAATTGAAGTTCACCTTTCAATTAGAATAAAAAAGAATTCACATAATAATCTCCTTTCTTTTATTGATTGGGCACTCCCAATTCATTATCATCATTGGGATAAATGAGTTGATGCTTTGGTTCCATAAGAAAAACATCACTTCTCACCATTTTTTAGAACCAATGTTCTTCTTTTAATTGGGATAAATATGGATTCATGTAATAATTTCCTTTTCTTTCCTGATTGGGCACCATAAACACATTCTCCTTATTGGGGTAAATGATATTGGTGCTTTGGTTTCATAAGAAAAACTTATCTTTCCACCATTTTTAGATTTAACGTTTGTCTGCTGATTTAGACAAACATGGATTCACGTAATAATCTCTTTTCTTTTCATTATTCGACACCATAAACACATTCTTCTTATTAGGACAAATGGTATTGATGCATTGGTTTTATAAGAAAAACTTCTCTTTCTACCATTTTTTGAATTGATGTTCATCTTTCAATTGGGATAAACATGGATTCACATAATAATCTCTTTTTTTTTTCGTGATTGGCTACTACAAACACATTCTCTACATTGGGATAAATGATATTGATGCTTTGGTTTTATAAGGAAAACTTATCTTTCTACCATTTTTAGAATTAATGTTCCTCTGTCGATTTGGACAATCACGGATTCACATAATAATCTCTTTTATTTTCATGATTGGGCATCATAAACACATTATTTTTATTGGGATAAATGATATTGATGCTTTGGTTTTATAAGAAAAACTTTTTTTCTACCATTTTTAGAATTAAAGTTCATTTTTCAATTAGGATAAACATGGATACACATAATAATCTCTTTTCTTTTCGTGATTGGGTACCATAAGCTCATTCAACTCATTGGGATAAATGAATTGATGCTTTGGTTAAATAAGAAAAACTTTACTTCCTACCATTTTTTAGAATCAAAGTTCATCTGTCAATTAGGATAAACATGGACTCACATAATAATAGCTTCTTTTCTTTGCATTATTAAGCACCATAAGTATATTCTCCTCATTGGGATAAATGATATCGATGCTTTGGTTTCATAAGAAAAACTTCACTTTCTACCATTATTGAAATTGAAGCTCATCTTTCAATTAGGATAAACATGGATTCACATAAGAATTTCATTTTTTTTCATAAGGATAATGGATATTTATGCCTTGGTTTCATAAGAAAAACTTCTTTTTCTACTATTTTCAGAAATGAAGTTTGCCTTTCAATTGGGATAAAAATGAATTCACATAATAATCTCCTTTTTTTTATTGATTAGGCACCCCTAATTCATTCTTTTCATTAGGATAAATGAATTGATGCTTTAGTTGCATAAGAAAAACTTCACTTCCTACCATTTTTTAGAAACAAAGTTCATCAGTCAATGAGCACAGACATGGATTCAAGTAATAATCTCTTTTCTTTTCATGATTAGGCAGTATAAACATATTCTCCTCATTAAAATAAATGATATTGATGCTTTAGTTTCATAAGAAAAACATCTCTTTCTACCATTTCTAGAATTGAAGTTCATTTTCTAATTGGGATAAACATGGATTCACATAATAATCTCCTTTCATTTCATGATAAGGCACCATAAACACATTCTCTTCATTGGGATAAATAATATTGCTACTTTGGTTTCACAAGAAAAACTTCTTTTTCTACCATTTTTAGAATTGAAGTTCGTCTTTCAATTGTAATAAACATGGATTCACATAATAATCTCCTTTTTTTTCTTAATTGGGCACCATAAACACATTCTTGTCATTAGGATAAATGATATTGATGCTTTAGTTTCATAAGAAAAACTTCTCCTTCCATAATTTTTAGAACTAAAATTTATCTTTCAATTGGGATAACATGGATTCACAGGATAATCTCCTTTCTTTTCATGATTGGTACCATAAACACATTCTCCTTATTAGGATAAATGATATTGATACTTTGCTTTCCTAAGAAAAACTTCTTTTTCTAACATTTTAGAATTGAAGTTCGTCTTTCAATTAGGATAAACTTGGATTGATGTAAAAATCTCTTATCTTTTCATGATTGGGCACAATAAACACATTCTCCTTATTGGGATAAATGATATTGATGCTTTGGTTTCATAAGAAAAACTTCTCTTTCTGCCATTTTTAGAATTGAAGTTTGTCTATTAATTGGGATAAACATGGATTCACATAATAATGATTCAATGCAATAAGCTCATTTTCTCATTCGTATAAATGAATTGATGCTTTGGTTTCATAAGAAAAACTTCATTTCCCCATTTTTTAAAGTCAAAGTTCATTGATCAATTACGATAAATATAGATTCATGTAATAATCACTTTTTTTTCCATGATTGGGCACCATAAACACATTCTCCTCGTTGGAATAAATGATATTGATACTTTGGTTTCATAACAAAACTTATCTTTCTACCACTTTTAGGATTAAAATTCTTCTTTCAGCTAGGATAAACACGGATTCACATATTAATCTCCTTTCTCTCATGATTAGGCACCATAAACTCATTCTCCTTATTGGGATAAATGATATTGATGCCTTGGTTTCATAAGAAAAACTTCTCTTTCTACCATTTTTAGAATTAAAGTCCATCTTTCAATTGCTCGATTCACATAATAATCTCATTTCTTTCATGATTCGGCACCATAAACATATCCTTGTCATAGGGATAAATGGTATTGATGCCTTAGTTTCATAAGTAAAATTTCTCTTTCTACCATTTTTACAATCGAAGTTCACCTTTCAATTGGGATAAAATTGAATTCACATAATAAACTCCTTTCTTTTATTCATTGAACACCCCAATTTCATTCTCTTTATTAGGAAAAATGAATCGATGCTTTGGTTCCATAAGAAAAACTTTACTTCCTATCATTTTTTAGAGTCAAAGTTCCTCGGTCAACTATGATAAACATGGATTCACGTAATAGTCTCTCTTTTCTTTCATGGTTGGGCACCACAAACACATTCACCGCATCAGAATAAATGACATTGATACTTCAGTTTCATAAGAGAAACTTCTCTTTCTACCATTTTTAGAATTAAAGTTCTTCTTTCAGATAGAATAAACACAGATTCACATATTAATCTCCGTTCTTTCATGATTGGGCACCATAAACACATTCTCCTCATTGGGATAAATGATATTGATCCCTTAGTTTCATAAGAAAAACTTCTCTTTCTATAATTTTTAGAATTGAAGTTCATCTTTCAATTGGAATAAACATGGATTCACATAATAATCTCTTTTCCTTCAAGATTAGGCTCCATAAACACTTTCTCCATATAGGTGGAAATGATATTGATGCCTTGGTTTCATAAGAAAAACTTCTCTTTCTACCTTTTTTAGAATTAAAATTCATCTTTCAATTAGGATAAACATGGATTCACATAATAATCTCCTTTCCTTCAAGATCGGGCTCCATAAACATATTCTCCTCATAGGTAGAAATGATATTGATGCCTTGGTTTCATAAGAAAAACTTCATCTTCTATCATTTTTAGAAATGAAGTTCGCCTTTCAATTATGATAAAAATGAATTCACATAATAATCTCCTTTCTTTTGATGACGAGGCACCCCTAATTCATTCTCCTCATTGGGCTAAATGAATTGATGCTTTAGTTCCATAAGAAAAACTTCACTTCCCACCACTTCTTAGAATCAAAGTTCATCAGTCAATGAGGATAAACATGGATTCGTGTAATAATCTCTTTTTTTTTCCATGATTGGGCACCATAAACACATTCTCTTTATTAGAATAAATGATATTGATGCTTTAGTTTCATAAGAAAAACTTTTCTTCATGCCATTTTAAACTTGATCGTCTGTCAATTGGGATAAACATAGATTCACATAAAATCTCCTTTCTTTTCATGATTGTGCACCATAAGCACATTCTCCTCATTGGGACAAATGATATTGATACCTTGGTTTCTTAAGAAAAACTTCTCTTTCTACCATTTTTAGAATTGAAGTTCGTATTTCAATTGGGATAAACATGGATTCACATAATAATCTCTTTTATTTTCATGATTGGGCACCATAAACATATTCTCCATATTGGGATAAATGATATTGATGCTTTAGTTTCATAAGAAAGACTTCTCTTTCTACCACTTTTATAATTAAAGTTCTTCTTTCAATTGGGATAAACATGGATTCACATAATAATCTCCCTTCTTTTCTTGGTTAGGCACCATAAATGCATTCTCCTCATTGGGATAAATGATATTGATGGTTTGGTTTCATAAGAAAAACTTCTCTTTCTACCATTTTTAGAGTTAAAATTCATCTTTCAATTGGGATAAATAAGGAATCACATAATAATCTCTATTCTCTTCATGATTGGGCACCATAAACACATTCTCCTCATTAGGATAAATGAATTAATACTTTGGTTCCATAGGAAAAACTTCACTTCCCACCACTTTTTAAAATCAAAGTTCATAAGTCAATAAGGATAAATATGGATTCATGTAATAATCTCTTTTCTTTTCATGATTGGGCATCATAAACACATTCTCCTCATTGGAATAAACTATATTGATGCCTTGGTTTCATAAGAAAAACTTCTCTTTCTATCATTTTTAGAATTAAAGCTTGTCTTTTAGTTGGGATAAACATGGATTCACATAATAATCTTTTTTCTTTTCATGATTGAGCACCATAAACACAATCTCATCATTGGGATATTGATATTAATGCCTTGCTTTCATAAAAAAAACTTCTTTTTCTACGTTTTATGGAATTAAATTTCATTTTTCAATTTGGATAAACATGGATTCATATAATAATCTCCTTTCTCTCATGATTGGGCATTGTAAACATATTCTCTTCATAGGGATGAATGATATTAATGCCTTGGTTCATAAGAAAAAACTTCTCTTTCTAGCATTTTTAGGATTAAAGCTTGTCTTCAAATTGGGATAAATATGGATTCACATAATAACCTCATTTCTTTTCATGATTGAGCACCATAAACACAATCTTGTCATTGGGATAAATGATGTTGATGCTTTGGTTCCAAAAGGAAAACTTCACTTCCCACCATTTTTTAGAGTCAAAGTTCATCAGTCAATTAGGATAAACATGGATTCATGTAATAATCTCTTTTCTTTTCATTATTGGGCACCACAAACACATTCTCCTTGTTAGAATAAATGATATTAATACTTTGGTTTCGTAAGAAAAACTTTCCTTTCTAGCACTTTTAGAATTAAAAATCTTTTTTCAATTAGGATAAATAGGGATTCACATAATAATCTTCTTTCTTTCCATCATTCGGTGCCACAAACACATTCTTCTCGTTAGGATAAATGATATTGATCTTTTGGTTTCATAAGAAAAACTTTTCTTTCTACCTTTTCTAGAATTGTAGTTCGTCTTTCAATTGGGATCAACATGGATTCACATAATAATCTCCTTTCTTTTCATGATTGGGTACCATAAGCTCGTTCTACTCATTAGATAAATGAATTAATGCTTTGGTTTCATAAAAGAAACCTCACTTCCCACCATTTTTTAGAATCAAAGTTTGTTAGTCAATTAGGATAAACCTTGATTCACGTAATAATCTCTTTTCTTTTCATGATTGGGCACCATAAACGCATTCTATTCATTAGGATAAATGATATTGATGCTTTGATTTCATAAGAAAAACTTCTCTTTCAGCCATTTTTAGAATTGAAGTTTGTCTTTCAACTGAGAAAATCATGGATTAACATAATAATTTCTTTTCTTTTCTTGATTGGAAACCCTAAGGTTATTCTACTCTTTGGGATAAATTAATTAATGCCTTGGTTTTTATAAGAAAAAGTTCACTTCACACCATTTTTTAGAATCAAAGTTCGTTAATCAATTAGGATAAACATGGATTCAAGTGATAACCTTTTTTCTTTACATGATTGGGCACTATAAACACATTCTCCTCATTGGGATAAATGATATTGATGCATTGGTTTTATAAGGAAAACTTCTCTTTGTACTATTTTTAGAATTAAATTTTTTCTTTCAATTGGGATAAACATGCATTCACATAACATTCTCCTTTCTTTTCATGATTGGGCACCATAAACACATTCTTCTCATTGGGATAAATGATATCGATGCTTTTGTTTCATAAGAAAAGCTTCCCTTTCTACCATTTTTAGAATTGAAGTTCTTCTTTTAATTAGGATAAACATAGATTCACATAATAATCACCTTTCTTTTCATGATTGAGCACCATAAACACATTCTCCTTATTGGGATAAATGATATTGATACTTTGGTTTTATCAGAAAAACTTCTATTTCTACCATTTTTAGAATTAATATTTGTCTATCGAGTTAGACAAACATGGATTCACATAATAATCTCTTTTCAATTCATGATTGGTTACCATAAACATATTCTCCTCATCAGGATAAATGATATTCATGCTTTGGTTTTATAAGAAAAACTTCTCTTTCTGCCCTTTTTAAAATTGAAGTTCGTCTTTCAATTAGGATAAACATGGATTCACATAATATTCTCTTTTTTTTTCATGATTGGGTACCATAAGCTCGTTCTACTCATTGGGATAAATGAATTGATGCTTTGGTTTCATAAGAAAAACTTTACTTCCCACCATTTTTTAGAGCCAAATTTCTTTAGTCAATTAGGATAAATATGGATTCATGTACTAATCTTTTTTCATTTCCTGATTGGGTAACATAAACACATTCTCCTCATTAGAATGAATGATATTTATACTTTGGTTTCACAAGAAAAACTTCTCCTTCTATAATTTTTACAATTGAAGTTTGTCTTTCAATTGGGATAAACTTGAATTCATATAATAATCTTATTTCCATCATGATTGGATACCCATAAACACATTCTCCTCATTGGGATAAACAAATTGATGCTTTAGTTTCATAACAAAAACTTTATTTCCCACCACCTTTTAGAATCCATCAGTTAATTAGGATAAACATGAATTCACATAATAATCTCTTTTCTTTTCATGATTGGGCACTATAAACACATTCTCCTCATTGGAAAAAATGATATTGATACTTTGGTTTCGTAAGAAAAGCTTCTCTTTCTACCATTTTAACAATTAAAGTTCTTTTTTCAAATGGGATAAACATGGGTTCACATAATAATCTCATTTCTTTCCGTGATTGGGCTCCATAAACACATTTTCCTCATGGGATAAATGATATTGATGCTTTGGCTTTATAACAAAACTTTTCTTTCTGCCATTTTTAGAAGTAATATCCATTTGTTAATTTGGACAAATACGGATTCACATAATAATCTCCTTTCATTTCATGATTGAGCACCATAAACATATTCCCCTCATTGGGATAAATGATATTCATGCTTTGGTTTCATAAGAAAAACTTCTCTTTCTACCATTTTTAAAATTGAAGTTCATCTTTCAATTAGGATGGACATGGATTCACATAATAATCTCCTTTCTTTTTATTATTGAACACCATAAACACATTCTCCACATTAGGATAAATCATATTGATGCTTTGGTTTCAAAAGAAAAACTTCTCTTTCTTTTTTTTTTAGAATTAAACTTTATCTTTTAGTTGGGATACATATGGATTGACATAATAATCTTCTTTTTTTATGGTTGGGCACTATAAACACATTCTCCTCATTGGGATAAATGATATTGATGCTTTGGTTTCATAAGAAAAACTTATCCTTCTGCCATTTTTAGAATTAACTTTCATTTGTTGATATGGACAAACAAAGATTCACATCAGAATCTTCTTTTTTTTCATGATTGGGCACCATAAAAACATTGTCCTCATTAGGATAAGTGATATTGATGCTTTGGTTTCATAAGAAATACTTCTTTTTCTACCATTTTTAGAATTAAAGTTCCTCTTTCAATTGAGATAAACATGGATTCATGTATAATCTCTTTTCTTTTCATGATTGGGCTCCATAAACATATTCTCCTCATTAGAATAAATGATATTAATACTTTGTTTTCATAAGAAAAACTTCTCTTTCTACCATTTAGAATTAATGTTTTTCTTTCAATTGGGATAAACACGGATTTGCATATTAATCTTCTTTCTTTCATGATTGAGCACCATAAACACATTCTTTTCATCAGGATAAATGATATTGATGCCTTGGTTTCATAAGAAAAACTTCTCTTTCTACCTTTTTTAGAATTGAAGTTTGCCTTTTAATTGGGATAAAAATGAATTCACGTAATAATCTACTTTTTATTATTGATTGGGCACCCCTAATTCATTCTCCTCATTGGGATAAATGAATTGATGATGTTATTCCAAAAGGAAAACTTCAATTCCCACCATTTTTTGAAGTCAAAGTTCATCAGTCAATTAGGAAAAATATTTATTCAGGTAATAATCTCTTTTCTTTTCATTATTGGGCACCATAAACACATTCTCCTGGTTGGAATAAATGATATTGATACTTTGGTTTCTTAAGAAAAACTTCTCTTTCTACCATTTTTAAAACTAAATTTCTTCTTTCAATTAGGATAAATAGGGATTCACATAATATTCTCCTTTTTTTTCGTCATTGGGCACCATAAACACATTTTCCTCATTGGGATAAATGATATTGATGCCTTGGTTTCATAAGAAAAACTTCTCTTTCTACCATTTTTAGAATTGAAGTTTGCCTTTCTATTAGGATAAAATTTAATCCACGTAATAATCTCCTTTCTATTATCGACTGGGCACCCCAATTCATTCTCCTCATTGGGATAAATGAATTAATGCTGTGGTTGGAAAACTTCACTTCCCACCATTTTTTAAAGTCAAAGTTCATCACTCAATTAGGATAAACATCGATTCATGTAGTAATCTTTTTTCGTTTCATTATTGGGTGCCATAAACACATTCTCCTTATTGGAATAAATGATATTGATACTTTGGTTTCATAAGAAAAACTTTTCTTTCTACCATTTTTAGAATTAAAATTCTTCTTTCAATTAGGATAAATAAGGATTCACATAATAATCTTCTTTCTTTCCATCATTGGGTGCCATAAACATATTTTTCTTGTTGGGATAAATGATATTATGCTTTGGTTTCATATGAAAAACTTTTCTTTCTACCTTTTCTAGAATTGAAGTTCATCTTTTAATTGGGATAAACATGGATTCGCATAATAATCTCGATTCTTTCCATGAATGGATACCATAAACTCGTTCTACTTATTATGATAAATGAATTGATGCTTTGGTTTCATAAAAGAAACCTCACTTCCCACCATTTTTTAGAATCAAAGTTTGTCAGTCAATTAGGATAAACATTGATTCACAAAATAATCTCTTTTTTTTTTCATGATTGGGCACCATAAACACATTCTCCTTTTTGGAATAAATATATTGATACTTTGGTTTTATAAGAAAAACATCTCTTTCTACCATTTTTAGAATTGAAGTTCATTTTTCAATTAGGATAAACATGGATTCACATAATAGTATCATTTCTTTCCATGATTGGGTGCCATAACATATTCTCCTTATTGGGATAAATGATATTGATGCTTTGGTTTCAAAACAAAAACTTCGCTTTCTACCACTTTTAGAATTAAAGTTCCTCTTTCAAACGGGATACATGTGGATTCACATAATCCTTTCATTTCATGATTGGGCACCATAAACACATTCTTCTCATTGTGATAAATGATATTGATGCTTAGGTTTCATATGAAAAACTTCACTTCCTACCATTTTTAGAATTAATGTTCATCTGTTGATTTGGACACACTCGGATTCACATAATAATCTCCTTTTCTTTTGTGATTGGGCACCATAAAAACTTTTTTCTCATTGGAATAAATGATATTGACACTTTGGTTTCATAAGAAAAATTTCTTTTTCTACCATTATCAGAGTTAAAGTTCTCCGTTCAATTGGGATAAATACGGATTCACATAGTAATCTCATTTCTTTCAGGATTAGGCACTGTAAACACATTCTCCTTATTGGGATAAATGATATTGATGCCTTGGTTTCATAAGAAAAACTTCTCTTTCTACCATTTTTAGAATTGAAGTTCGCCTTTCAGTTAGGATAAAAATGAATTCACATAATATTCTCTTTTCTTTTATTGTTTGGGCACCCCCAATTCATTCTCCTCATTGGGATAAATGAATTAATGCTTTGGTTCCATAAGAGAAACTTCACTTCCCACCATTTTTTAGAATCGAAGTTTGTCAGTCAACTACGATAAACATGGATTCATGAAATAATCTTTTTTTCTTTCATGAATGGGCACCATAAAGACATTCTCTTCGTTTGAATAAATAATATTGATACTTTGGTTTCATAAGAAAAACTTCTCTTTCTACCATTTTTGAGAAAAACATGGATTCACATAATATTGATACTTTGGTTTCATGATTAGGCACCAGAAGCTCATTCTACTCATTGGGATAAATGAATTGATACTTTGTTTTCATAAGAAAAACATCATTTCTCACCATTTTTTAGAATCAAAGTTCATCAGTCAATTAGGATAAACATTAATTCAAATAATATCTCCTTTCTTTTCATGATTGGGTAACATAAACACATTCCCCTCATGTGAATAAAAGATATTAACACCTTGGTTTCACAAGAAAAACTTCTCTTTCTACCATTTTTAGAATTAACATTCATTTGTAAATTTGGACAAACATGAATTCACATAATAATCTGTTTTCTTTTCTTGATTGGGCACCATAAACACGTTCTGCTCATTGAGATAATTGATATTAATGCTTTGGTTTCGTAAGGAGAACTTCTCTTTCTATCGTTTTTAGAGTTAAAGTTACTCTTTCAATTGGGATAAACATGGATTCACATAATAATCTCCTTTCTTTCCATGATTAGGTACTATAAGCTTATTCTACTCATTGGGATAAATGAATTGATGCTTTGGTTTCATAAGAAAAACCTCACTTCCCACCATTTTCTAGAATCAAAGTTCGACTGCAGTTAGGATAAACAGGGATTCATGTAATAATCTATTTTCTTTTCATGATTAGGCACCATAAACACATTCTGCTCAACGAAATAAATGATATTAATACTTTGGTTTGATCAAAAAAACTTCTCTTTCTGTAATTTTTAGAATTGAAGTTCATTTTTTAATTGGGATAAACATGGATTCATAAAATAGTATCATTTCTTGTCATGATTGGGTGCCATAAACACATTCTCCTCACTAGGATAAATGATATTGATGCAATAGTTTCAGAACAAAAAATTCTATTTCTACCATTTGTAAAATTGAAGTTCATCTTTCAATCGGGATAAAAATGGATTCACATAACAATATCCTTTCATTTCATGATTGGGCTTCATAAATACATTCCTCTCATTGGGATAAATGATATTGATGCTTGGGTTTCATATGAAAAACTTCCCTTTTTACCATTTTTAGAATTAATGTTCATCTGTTGCTTTGGACCAACACAGATTCGCATAATAATCTCCTTTCATCCCATGATTGGGCACTATAAACGCATTCTCTTCATTGGGATAAATGGTATTGATGCTTTGGTTTCATAAGAAAAACTTCTCTTTTTACCATTTTTAGAATTAAATTTCATCTTTCAATTGGGATAAATGTGGATTCACATAACAAAATCCTTTTTTTTCCTGATTGGGTGCCATAAACATATTCTCCTTTTCGGGATACATGATATTTGTGCTTTGGTTTCATAAGAAAAACTTCTCTTTCTACCACTTTTAGAATTAATTTTTGTCTATCGATTTGGACAAACACAGATTCACATAGTAATCTCTTTTCATCTAATGATTGGGCACTATAAACATGTTCTCCTCATTGGGATAAATGATATTGGTGCTTTGGTTTCATAAGAAAAACTTCTCTTTCTACCATTTTTGGAATTGAAATTCGTCTTTCAATTAGGATAAACACGGATTCACATAATAATATATTTTTCTTTCTTGATTGGGTGCCATAAACATATTCTCCTCATTGCGATAAATGATATTAATGCTTTGGCTTCATAAGAAAACTTCTCTTTATACCATTTTTAGAATTACTATTTGTCTGACGATTTAGACAAATGCGGATTCACATAACAATCTCCTTTCATTTCATGATTGGGCACTACAAACGCATTCTCTCCATTGGGATAAATGATATTGATGCTTCAGTTTCATAAGAAAAACTTCATCTCTACCATTTTTAGAATTGAATCCCGTCTTTCAATTGGGGTAAATAGGATTCACATAATAATCTCCTTTCTTTCCATGATCGGGTACCATAAGCTCGCTCTACTCATTGGGATAAATGAATTTATGCTTTGATTTCATAAGACAAAACTTTAGTTCCCCTCATTTTTTAGAGTCAAAGTTTTTTAGTCAATTAGGAAAACATTGATTCACGTAATAATCTCATTTCTTTTTGTGATTGGGTACCATAAACACATTCTCCTCATTGGAATAAATGACATTGATACTTTGGTTTCATAAGAAAACTTCTCTTTCTACCATTTTTAAAAATTAATGTTCATTTAACGATTTGGACAAGCATAGATTCGTATAATAATCTCTATTCTTTTCATGATTGGGCATTAAAAACACATTCTCTTCATTAGGATAAATGATATTGATCTTTGGTTTCATAAGAAAAACTTCTTTTTTCTACCATTTTTAGAATTAAAGTTCTTATTTGAATTGGGATAAACATAGATTCACATAATAATCTCCTTTCTTTTCATGATTGGTTACTATAAGCTTATTCTACTCATTGAGATAAATGGATTGAAGTTTTGGTTTCATAAGAAAAACTTTACCTCAAACCATTTTTTAGAATCAAAGTTCATCAGCCAATTAGGATAAACATAGATTCACGCAATAATCCCTCTTCTTTTCATGATTGGGCACCATAAACACATTCTCCTTATTGGAATAAATGATACTGATACTTTGGTTTCATAAGAAAAACTTCTCTTTCTACTGTTTTTAGAGTTAAAGTTCTGTCTATTGGGATAAACATGGATTCAAATATTAGTCCCCTTTCTGTTCATGATTGGGCATCATAAGCACATTCTCTTTATTGGGATAAATGGTATTGATGCTTTGGTTTCATAAGAAAAACTTCTCGTTCTACCATTTTTAGAATTAAAGTTCGCTTTTCAATTCGGATAAAGAAGAATTCACATAATAATCTCTTCTTTTTATTGATTGGGCACTCCCAATTCATTCTCCTCATTAGGATAAATGAATTGATGCTTTGGTTTCAAAAGAAAAACATCACTTCTCACCATTTTTTAAAACCAATGTTCGTCTTTTAATTGGGATAAACATGGATTCAAGTAATAATTTCCCTTCCTTTCCTGATTGGGCACCACAAACGCATTCTCCTTATTGGGGTAGATGATATTGGTGCTTTGGTTTCATAAGGAAAACTTATCTTTCCACCATTTTTAGAATTAATGTTTGTTTGTCGATTGGACAAACACGTATTCACTTAATAATCTCCTTTCTTTTCATTATTGGGCACCACAAACACATTCTTCTCGTTGGGACAAATGATATTGATGCTTTGGTTTTATAAGAAAATTTTCTCTTTCTACCATTTTTTGAATTGATGTTCATCTTTCAATTGGGATAAACATGGATCACATAATAATCTCTTTTTTTTCATGATTGCGTACTATAAACACATTCTCTACATTGGGATAAATGATATTGATGCTTTGGTTTCATAAGAAAAATATATCTTTCTACTATTTTTAGAATTAATGTTCCTCTATCAATTTGGACAATCATAGATTCACATAATAATCTTTTTTATTTTCATGATTGGGCATCATAAAAACATTCTTCTTATTGGGATAAATGATATTGATGCTTTGGTTTCATAAGAAAAACTTCTCTTTCTACCATTTTTAGAATTAAAGTTCATTTTTCAATTAGGATAAACATGGTTTCACATAATAATCTCTTTTCTTTTTATGATTGGGTACCATAAGCTCATTCTACTCATTGAGATAAATGAATTGATGCTTTGGTTAAATAAGAAAAACTTCACTTCCCACCAGTTTTTAGAATCAAAGTTCGTCTATCAATTAGGATAAACATGGACTCATGTAATAACCTATTTTCTTTTCATTATTGGGCACCATAAACATATTCTCTATATTGGGATAAATGATATCGATGCTTTGGTTTCATAGGAAAAACTTCACTTTCTACCATTATTGAAATTAAAACTCATCTTTCAATTGGGATAAACATGGATTCATATAATAATCTCCTTTCTATCATAATTGGGCTCCATAGACACATTCTCCTCATAAGGATAAAGGATATTTATGCCTTGGTTTCATAAGAAAGACTTCTCTTTGCACTATTTTCAGAAATGAAGTTCCCCATTAGGATAAAAATGAATTCACATAATAATCTCCTTTTTTTTATTGATTAGGCACCCTTAATTCATTCTCCTTACTGGGATAAATGAATTGATGCTTTAGTTGCATAAGAAAAACTTTACTTCCCATCATTTTTTAGAAATAAAGTTCGTCAGTCACTAAGGATAAACATAGATTCAGGTAATAATCTCTTTTTTTTTCATGATTAGGCACCATAAACATATTCTCATAATTAAAATAAATGATATTAATGCTTTGGTTTCATAAGAAAAACTTCTCTTTCTATCATTTCTAGAATTGAAGTTCATCTTTTAATTGGGATAAACCTAGATTCACATAATAATCTCCTTTCATTTCATGATAATGCACCATAAACACATTCTCGTCATTGGGATAAATGATATTGATACTTTGGTTTCACAAGAAAAACTTCTTTTTCTACCATTTTTAGAATTGAAGTTCGTCTTTCAATTGTAATAAACATGGATTCACATAATAATCTCCTTTATTTTCTTAATTGGGCACCATAAACACATTATCCTCATTGGGATAAATGATATTGATGCTTTAGTTTCATAAGAAAAACTTCTCCTTCTATAATTTTTAGAATTAAAGTTTGTTTTTCAATTGGAATAAACATGGATTCACAGAATAATCTCCTTTTCTTTCAGGATTGGGTACCATAAACACATTCTCCTTATTAGGATAAATGATATTGATGCTTTGGTTTCCTAAGAGAAACTTTTTTTCTGCCATTTTTAGAGTTAAAGTTTGTCTTTTAATTAAGATAAACTTGGATTGATGTAATAATCTCTTACCTTTTTGTGATTGGGCACAATAAATACATTCTCCTCATTGGGATAAATGATATTGATGCTTTGGTTTCATAAGAAAAATTGCTCTTTCTACCATTTTTAGAATTAAAGTTTGCTTTCAATTGGGATAAGCATGGATTCACATAGTAATCTCCTTTGTTTCCATGATTGGGCACCATAAACATATTCTCCTCTTTGGGATAAATGATATTGATGCTTTGTTTTCATAACAAAAACTTTTTCTTCTACCATTTTTAGAATTAATGTTTGTCTGTCATTTTGAACAAACACAGATTCACATAATAATCCCCTTACGTTTCATGATTGGGCATCTTAAACACATTTTTCTCATCAGGATAAATGATATTGATGCTTTGGCTTCATAAGAAAAACTTTTGTTTCTACCATTTTTAGAACTGAAGTTCATTTTTCAATTGGGATAAACATGGATTCTTATAATAATCTCTTTTCTTTTCATGATTAGGCACCATAAGGCCAACTTACTTATTGGGATAAATAATATTGATGCTTTGGTCTCATAAGAAAAACTTCTCTTTCTACCATTTTTAGAATTAATGTTTGTCTTCCGATTTGGACAAACACAGATTCATAAAATAATCTCCTTTCATTTCACAACTGGGCACTAAAGACACATTCTCCTTATTAGGATAAATGATATTGATGCTTTGGTTTCATAATAAAAACTTCTCCTTAAACCAATTTTATAATTAGTGTTCATCTGTTGATTTGGACAAACACGGATTCATATAATAATCTCCTTTGATTACATGATTGGGCACCATAAACACATTTTCCTCATTGGGATAAATGATATTGATGCTTTCATTTCATAAGAAAAACTTCTTTTTCTACCATTTTTAGAACTAAAATTCCTGTTTTAATTGGGATAAACATGGATTCACGTAATAATCTCTATTTTTTTCATGATAGGGCACCATAACACATTCTTCTCATTGGGATAAATGATATTGATGCTTTAGTTTCATAAGAAAAACTTCTCTTTCTATCATTTTTAGAATTGAAGTTCGTCTGTCAGTTGGGATAAACATGGCTTCACATATTAATCTCCTTTTTTTTCGTTGTTGGGCACCATAAACACACCCTCTTAATTGGAATAAATGATATTAATGCTTTGGTTTCATAAGTAAAACTTCTCTTTCTACCATTTTTAGAATTGAAGTTTGTCTTTCAATTGGGATAAACAAGGATTCACATTGTAATCTCCTTTGTTTTCATGATTGGGTGCCATAAACTCATTCTCCTCTTTGGGATAAATGATATTGATGCTTTCTTTTCATAACAAAAACTTCTTCTTCTGCCATTTTTAGAATTAATGTTCTTCTGTCATTTTGGAGAAACATGGATTCACATAATAATCTCCTTTAGTTTCATGCTTGGGCACCATAAACACATTCTCCTTATTGGGATATATGATATTGATGCTTTGCTTTCAAAAGAAAAACTTCTTTTTTTATGATTTTTAGAATTGAAGTTCATCTTTAAATTGGGATAAATATGGATTCACATAATATCTCATTTCTTTTCATGATTCAATGCAATAAGCTCATTTTGCTCATTGGGATAAATGAATTGATGCTTTTGTTTCATAAGAAAAACTTTATTTCCCCTAATTTTTAGAATCAAAGTTCATCGATCAATTAGGATAAAAATGGATTCATGTAATAAGCACTTTTTTTTCATGATTGGGCACCATAAACACATTCTTCTCATTGGAATTAATGGTATTGATACTTTGGTTTCATAAGAAAAACTTCTCTTTCTACCACTTTTAGAATTAAAATTCTTCTTTCAGTTAGGATAAACAGGGATTCATATATGAATCTCCTTTCTCTCATGATTAGTCACCCTAAACACATTCTCCTTATTGGGATAAATGATATTGATACCTTGGTTTCATGGGAAAAACTTTTCTTTCTACCCTTTTTAGAATTATATTTCATCTTTTAATTGTGATAAGCACAGATTCACATAATAATCTCCTTTCTTTCATGATTCGGCACCATAAATATTTTATCCTCTTAAGGACAAATGATATCGATGCCTTGGTTTTATAATAAAAACTTCTCTTTCTACCATTTTTACTATTGAAGTTCACCTTTCAATTGAGATAAAATTGAATTCACATAATAATCTTTTTTCTTTTATTGATTGAGCACCCCAATTTCATTCTCCTCATTAGGATAATTAACTTGACGCTTTGGATCCATAAGAAAAACTTTACTTTTCACCATTTTTTAGAGTCAAAGTTTGTCAGTCAATTATGATAAACATAGATTCACCTAATAATCTCTTTTTTTTCATTTTTAGAATTAATGTTCGCCTATCGTTTTGAACAAACACGAATTCACATAATAATCTCCTTCTATTTCATGATTGGGCACCATAAGCACATTCTTCTCATTAGGATAAATGATATTAATACTTTGGTTTAATAAGAAAAACTTCTCTTTCTACCATTTTTAGAATTGAAGTTCATCTTTCAATTGGGATAAACATAGATTCACATAATAATCTCCTTTCTTATCATGATTGGGCACCATAAACACAATCTCATCATTGGGATAAATGATATTGATGCTTTGGTTTCATAAGAAAAACTTCTCTTTCTATGATTTTTAGAATTGAAGTTCATGTTTAAATTGGGATAAAGATGGATTCACATAATAATCTCCTTTTTTTTTCATGATTCGATGCAATAAGCTCATTCTACTCATTAGGATAAATGAATTATGCTTTGGTTTCATAAGAAAAACTAATCTTTCTACCAATTTTACAATTAAAATTCTTCTTTCAGTTAGGATAAACACAAATTCACATATTAATCTCCTTTCTTTCATGATTAGGCACTATAAACACGTTCTTCTTGTTGGTATAAATGATATTGATGCCTTGGTTTAATAAGAAAATGTCTTATTCTACCATTTTTAGAATTAAAGTTCATCTTTCAAATGGGATAAACACGGATTCACATAATAATCTTTTTTCTTTTGTGATTCGGCACCATAAACACATTTTCCTCATAAGGATAAATGATATTGATGCCTTGGTTTCATAAGAAAAACTTCTCTTTCTACCATTTTTACAATTGATGTACACCTTTCAATTGGGATAAAACTGAATTTACATAATAATCCCTTTTCTTTTATTAATTGGGTTCCCTCATTTCATTCTCCTCATTAGGATAAATGAATTGATGCTTTAGATCTATAGGAAAAACTTTACTTCCCACCAGTTTTTACAGTCAAAGTTCGTTAGTCAATTATGATAAACATGGATTCACATAATAATCTTTTTTTCTTTCACGATTGGGCACCACAAACACATTCACCACATTGGAATAAATGATATTGATACTTCGGTTTCATAAGAAAAACTTCTCTTTCTACCATTTTTTGAATTAAAGTTCTTTTTTCAGTTAGAATAAATGCAAATTCACATTTTAATCTCCTTTCTTTCATGATTGGGCACCATAAACGCATGCTCCTCATTGGGATAAATGATATTGATGCCTTTGTTTCACAAGAAAAACTTCTTTTTCTACCATTTTTAGAATTGAAGTTCATCTTTTAATTAGGATAAACATGAATTCACATAATAATCTCTTTTCTTTCACGATTGGGCTCCATAAACACATTTTCCTCATAGTGGGAAATGATATTGATGCCTTGATTTCATAAGAAAAACTTCTCTTTTTACTAGTTTTAGAAATGAAGTTCGCATTTCAATTGTGATAAAAATGAATTCACATAATAATCTCCTTTCTTTTATTAATTGGGCACCCTCAGTTCATTCTCCTTATTAGGGAAAATGAATTGATGCTTTGATTCCATAAGAAAAGCTTTACTTCCCACCACTTGTTAGAATCAAAGTTCATCAGTCAATGAGGATAAACATAGATTCACGTAATAATATTTTTTCCTTTAATGATTAGACGCCATAAACCATTCTTCTTATTGGGATAAATGATATTGATGCTTTGGTTTCAAAAGAAAGACCATTTTTTCTACCATTTTTATAATTAAAGTTCTTTTTTCAATTGAGATAAACGTGGATTTACATAACAATCTCCCTTTTTTTCTTGGTTGGGTATCATAAACGCATTCTCCCTATTGGGATAAATGATATTGATTCTTTGGTTTCATAAGAAAAACTTCTCTTTCTACTATTTTTAGAGTTAAAGTTCATCTTTCAATTAGGATAAACAAGGACTCACATAATAATCTTTATTCTCTTCAGGATTAGGCACCGTAAACATATTCTCCTCATTGGGATAAAAGAATTGATGCTCTGGTTCCAATGGAAAAACTTCACTTCCCACCATTTTTTAGAATCAAAGTTTGTCAGTCAATAAGGATAAATATGGATTCACGTAATAATCTCTTTTCTTTTCATTATTGGGCACCATAAACACATTCTCTTCATTGGAATAAATTATATTGATGCTTTGGTTTCACAAGAAAAACTTCTCTTTCTATTATTTTTATAATTAAAGTTCTTCTTTCAATTGGGATAAATGTGGATTCATATAATAATGTCCCTTCTTTTGTTGGTTGGGCACTATAAACGCATTCTCCTTATTGGGATAAAGGTATTGATGCTTTAGTTTCATAAGAAAAACTTATCTTTCTATCATTTTTATAGTCAAAGTTTTTCAATTGGGATAAACAAGGATTCACATAATAATCTCCATTCTCATCATGATTGGGCACCATAAACACATTCTCCTCTTTGGGATAAATGAATTGAAGCTTTGGTTCCATAAGAAAAACTTCACTTCCCACTACCTTTTAGAATCAAAGTTCATCAATCAATAAAGATAAGTATGGATTCACATAATAATCTCTTTTCTTTTCATAATTGGGCACCATAAACACATTCTCTTCATTGGAATAAATTATATTGATGCCTTGGTTTCATAAGAAAAACTTCTCTTTCTTCTATTTTTAGAATTAAAGCTTGTCTTCCAGTTGGGATAAACATGGATTCACATAATAATCTTCTTTCTTTTCATGGTTGGGCGCCATAAACACAATCTCATAATTGGGATAAATGATATTGATGCTTTGGTTTTATAAGAAAAACTTCTCTTTTTACATTTTTTAGAATTAAATTTTGTTTTTCAATTGGGATAAACATGAATTCACATAATAATCTCCTTTCCTTCATGATTAGGCACCATAAACACATTCTCCTCATAGGGATAAATGATATTGATGCCTTAGTTCATAAGAAAAACTTCTCTTTCTACCATTTTTAGGATTAAAGCTTGTCTTCCAATTGGGATAAACATGCTCTCACATAATAATCTCTTTTCTTTTCATAATTGGGCACCATAAACACAATCTCGTCATTGGGATAAATGATATTGATGCTTTGGTTTCATAAGAAAAACTTCTCTTTCTATAATTTTTAGAATTAAAGTTC